>BRDA01041044.1:147440-159940 GCA_036984385.1 Crenuchus spilurus
TCTCTCTCTCTCTTTCTGACACACACACACACACACACACACACACTCTCTCTCTCTGACACACACACACACACACACCACACACACACACACACAGTCTTTCTCTCTCTCTCTCTCTCTCTCTCACACACACACACAGTCTCTCTCTCTCGCTCTCACACACACACACAGTCTCTCTCTCTCGCTCTCGCTCTCACACACACACACAGTCTCTCTCTCTCTTTCTCACACTCTCTCTCACACACTCTCTCTCACACACTCTCTCTCGCTCGCACACAAACTCTCACCCTTCCTATATTCTCCTTCACTCTCACTCTCACACACTCACAAATATAAATACTCTCTCTCTCTCTCTCTCTCTCTCTCTCTCTCACACACACTCTCTCTCTCTCTCTCTCTCTCTCTCTCTCTCACACACACACACACACACACACAGTCTCTCTCTCTCACACACACACACACACACACACAGTCTTTCTCTCTCTCTCTCTCTCTCTCTCACACACACACACAGTCTCTCTCTCTCGCTCTCACACACACAGTCTCTCTCTCTCGCTCTCGCTCTCTCTCTCTCTCTCTCTCTCTCATTTCTCCATTTGAAGCTGACAGATGGATATATTAAAGAGAAAAAAACAAATTTATGAAAAATGATCTGTGCTTTGAGAGTATGAACAGCTCTGCTATATCCAGGCTACTAAAGGGGGGGGGGGTTTGGAGGGGTGTGTGTGTGAGTGTTTTTCAGCGTGTCATTTTCTATTTCACGTGGAGAACAAATGGGTGCGGAAAGGTTTAGCATAAAAGAATACTTTAACCTGCTGGGAGGCAATTATGAATACAAGGCGGCCTGCACATGTTTAGCTGCACGCCCAAGCTGACATTCAAGCTTCTTAATCATTTTCGGAGGACATTTCATCTGCGCCTTTATTCTCTCAGCCTGAAAATTCTCTCTCCAAACCTCAGCTAATGAAAGGAGTAAAATTTACTCGCACTTAACTGCAATGTGATTTAGGAAGGCAAATGTTCATCTTCTATTTCAATAACCCATTATTCAAATGGAGAAGTTTAAATAAGATTAAAAATGATCGTACCCCCTCCCCCAAACTGAAGCTTATTAAGAAATCAGTTTAAAATAGAATTTGGCTTATTATGAAGGTAATTTAAAATTGAGACAGATTGAATGACCTGGTATGTCTGTAAAAACATTTATAAAGTGTGAATATTGTACTAAACACATATCATCCACAGAAAAAACAAGCATCTCTATTTTTGGGGGGGATTTCTAGTTTTTTTTTTTTTCTGTATAATATTAGCTCAGCTGATGTGTTTCATATTGTTTGAAAATTTCCATGATTAGACTAACAGAAATGCTCTAAATTCATTTATTTTTGATCTGTTTACATTAACTTCCATTGAAAGTGAAGATAGTTTTTGTCTCCTGTAAAATTCTGCTTCACTCTAAACATAAACGTTTCCTGGAAGATCTAGTGGTTCCTCACACAACCATTAAAAGTACCACCAGTTTTCTCTGATATCCTGTAAAGCAGACAGAAGAACCATGTCTTGACATGCTATAAAACGGTTCTTAGAAGAACCCAGTCTTCCTAAAAGGCAAATACTTCCTTAAAAGAACCTTAATTCCAATAATGAGCCTTCAAAGGTTTCTAGTGGAACATTACAGGCAGGTTTACACCTAAAAATGGTTTATAAAGTATGAGGAGGCCTGTTAAAAATGGATAAGACTGGATAAAAGGACAGATACAGCTGATTTTGGCTCAGAATGAAAGGGTTAACTAAGGCATGATTTTGATAAATTAGTGCTACTATAAAATTGAGTATAGTGAAAGCTGATGTCTATAAACGTAAGTGGTCATAATGTAAAGTGCCATATTTCAAGCCTTTTATTTTTGCTTTAATGTTGATAAATATGACTTTTAGCTCATTAAAATCTGAAATTATTTCTAAATATATTGAGTAAATTGCTATTCAAATAGTATCAAAATTTAAACCAAAAAGGCTTGAAATTTGTGACTTTATATTTATTACACATAAACTCTTCACCATTTTTGGAATATTTTAAGGGCCTAAAAGACTGAACTGCAGCTTACAGACCTACAGAGCTTCTCAGATAGTAAAAGAACTGGTGAGGTGCGTTTGTGGGCCTTCTTGAGCAAAGCCATGAATGATAACACTGCAGAGGTATGTAGTGCGACACTTTGAAATATGAGATGAACCTTTTCATCATATTCTGTCATTAGCACTCTCAGAGTCTCTGCATGTGTGTCGGTCAGTAGGGGTGTGTGTATGCGTGTGGTTCTAACTAATTTACATTCATCCTGATGATTAAGGCCATTTCAATGTGTGGCAGAGAATAAACTGCCCTTGATGGTGTGAGAAACCTCCATAAACAAGAAAGTTTATTATTATTATTATTATTATTAATTTTTTAAAGCAGAGCCAGTGTTATGCCATGAGCCTTTCCCAACGCCAACCCAGGAATATTATTTTATGAGGCCCATTTCCCAAGATCCCTCTGGCTGCTTGGTGAGGGACTTGACTGCGCTGTTTTTTGTGAGATAACTAAGAGTGAGAGAGAGAGAAAGAGAGAGAAAGAGAGCTCTCCCCCTGCAGCTGGACTGAGCTAAACTGCCTCTTTACCCCTATTCAATAGCAAACTGGCTCTTTTAATCCTACTCTATTCTCTCTCTCCCTCTCTCTCTCTTCCTCTCTCTCTCGCTCACTCTCTCTCTCATTTCGAGTATTTGAATTTTAATGAGCTTTTCACCTTTTAAGCAGATGGCTCAGGCTGGATTTCTCCATGAAAAGTAGGGTGAGTTCTCTCCGTCACGTTTTTGCACAATTTGTTTCAACTACCGCGGGTCCTTCAGGGGGTTTTTCGGAGGCTTTGACTGGGTAATGTGATGTTTCACTCTGCGCGGCACAGGCTCCCCTAATGAAATCAGCTGAAGGAAAAACAATCTCTCTCGAGGCTCGCAGATGAGCAGTATCACAATCACTACAGGATGCCCACAGTCCTGCAGAGGGAAATGAGAGTGTCTGCCTTTGTCTGAAGCCACGGCTCAGGCTTGGTGTGCTGATGCAGAGCCTCGTGGCGGAGGTACAGGTATGAGGCTTTAAAGGGGAAGTTCATAAAAAATCAAATTTGCACAATTTTCCCCACATCTGCTTAGACGTGTTCCTTCAATTCTTTCATTTCGAAGCTAAGCTACATATAATGAAAGCTAATACCTCGCTAATTAGCGTTGCACGGCAGCCATAAGTGATCATACATGCCTGAGGTTGTATTCACAATTCTAGTCTCTAATACCGCATTACAGACTGTTACCTAGAAAAAAAATGGAGCTTTCATGTCTCAAGATGATTGCGGCTGCTGTTTTTAGCTACACGACACACTTTCGTCCATATGAAAGCCTGCTTTAAGACAGCCAGGCTGCTTTTTTTTTCAGAGAAATTGGGACCTACCTGGCAGGCCGCTCTCTAGCTTAGGGCAAATTCCTTTTGGGGGCGTCAACAGTCTCTCATCTTCCTCCTCGGGTGTCACCTGGATTCCGATTTCGACCGGTTCCACCACCTTCCTCAGCTCGGCCCGCGGCGGCGATGGGCTGCTGCGGTCCACTGTTTTCTCGTAGCAGCCGTGGCCGGCTGTCAGGCTCTGGCATTGCTTCTTCTTGTGCTCGATGAAGAGCAGGATGTCACCCAGGGGGAAAGTCTCCTGGCACTGGCCGCAGGTCAGCAGATCGTGGTCCCCCAGGCCGGGGGGTAGCGAGCCGGCCATGCTGGGCTCCAGCAGCGTGTGAGGGTGGGGGGGCAGCTCAGCCACGGGCATTCCCACATCCACATGCTCAGCGTCCGCTGAAGGGGCATAAACACAGTAATGTCAGCAGGCATCACCTTAACATCCAGCTATGCAGCAAGATGATTAGATTTAACCCCTTACAGGCCATACCTAACCATATAATGACCTATATAAAACTCATTACAGCCCAATTTTCTAATTATTTTATTTAATCTACAAGCTATTCAATGACTTTATTATTCCGTATTTATTGTGAATTACTACTACTATCCATAAGGGACGTCGTTATCTTTATTTAATGTTTATAAATTATTATTAAATACAAAAAGTAGCATAGCTGTATGTGCTGTAATTGATGGGAGTGAAAGTCTGAGGCATTTGTAGACCTATATATGCTCACTGGCCACTTTATTAGGTACACACACCTTGTTTGTACACTCATTGTCCACTTTAACATCTTTGTTCTTCTATAATTACAGAGGTTAGTCAATTTTTCTGTATACTGTTCTTCAATGGCCAGGACCACCACAAAGCAGGTGGATCGATCTTAGCACTGCAGTGACAGTGATGTGGTGGTGGTGTGTTAGTGTGCGTTGACACAGCAGAGCTGCTGATGTTGTTAAACACTTCACTGTCACTGCTGGAGTGAAAATAGTGCACCAACCAGCCAACAGTGAACCAATGGAGCAGACAAAATGGACAGTGAGTGTATTAGACCCTCTCAAGTGCATCATAAAATAGCAGCATAAGTGCAGATATCTGTATGTTGGTCGGTTCTTCTCGTTCATGACTTCTACTTACTTCTACATAGACACATTCATCATTCTGAGAGTATTAACATTAAGATCTGAGTATTATTACTGTAGTTCACTGTATTTCAAATAAAGCAGTGCGTGAAATTGAAATAAAACATAAATTATGTGCAACCCGAGACGTAATCAGACTTTTCTTGGGTTCAGGAGCAGTTCACACTGCGTTTAGCTCTTCGGCAGCTTGTTAAAATGAAGGAACCGAAGGCCCAGGCCGCCTTTACAGTTCACCTCCGTCCCATGACAGTCGCTCTAAACTCGGAGAGTGGAGAATAAAAAGGGACTCCCCACTTAATCATCCCACCGGCCACACACACACACACACACGCTCACTCGCTCGGCATGTTCTGTCCTGCTCTCGGCCAAATCCTGATAAACATCCATATGTGGGGCCAGGACCCAACCACACTGTTATTAATACACAATGGAGAGTCTGTGAGGCCAAGAAAAAAGGACAGACTGAAGAAGTGCAGGGAAAAGAGATAGAAAGAGGAAAAAGGGTGAAGATATTTGCCTTTTAATTCTCTCTGAAACAGCAGTTCTATGGTACTTCTTTCTAGGAAGAAGGATTTGATTCTATGCCTATAGAACAGGGGTGGGCAACTCCAGTCCTGGAGGGCCAGTGTCCAGCACAGTTTGGTGATGTCACTGCTCTGACACTGCAATTAAACATGCTAATTGCCTGCTGAGTTGAATCAGGTGTGTTTGATCAGGTAGATCACCAAACTGTGCAGGAAACCAGCCCTCCAGGACTGGAGTTGCCCACCCCTGCTATAGAACCTTCATATTATGTAGGCCTGGATGTAGGATGCTTCATAATAGTAGCAAGTATCAAGCAATTGGGATCCCATTAAATGACTTAAAAACACTGCAGCTACTGTTTTCTTTCCTGTTCACTTGAAATGGTTCATGTATTTAATAAAACAGGCTTCTTTAAACAGCATTTAATCCAAAACATCTCAGAAAACACACCGTTATACATATCATACACTGTACAACTGTCTCAAAATATTGTGATGTTATCATATCACCCAACCTGAAGATAATATAGATTTTATATGACCACATTTTGAGCCAATGTTTACATCCTGCGTTAACTCTTCCAAAGTTGAATGCACCCCTGCTTCAATCCCACATTTTACTGACTTTCTAAGTGCAAATAAGTTAAAATACCTTCTACAGAGAACAAACTTCTGCATATTTTAATTAGATTAGATTCAGCTTTGCCAATTTGTACACATAACAAATTTGACCTCCGCATTTAAGCCATCCGTGCAGTGAAACACACTCAAGTGAACACACTAGGCTGTGAGAACATGTGCCCGAAGAGGTGTGCAGCCCTATCGACAGTGTCCGACAGTGTTGGGGGTTAGGTGACTTGCTCAAGGGCACTTTAGTCATGACCAACTTGGGGATCGAACCAGCAACCTTCCAGTCACAAGACCAGAAATTTTTAGTAAAATGTGCATTTGTTCTTATTTATTTTCACTCAATGGACAATTGAACAGTTCACCTGAACATTCAATTTGCCATTAATTAATCCTATAAAGATAAGTGTATCAAATTCGACATATTGCCGAGTTTTAGGGCATTCTGTTCATCAGTGTGATACTTAAACGATCAATTATCTTCTATGATTAACTGCAATATTTCATTATATATATATATATATATATATATATATATATATATATATATATATATATATATATATATAATTATTATTATCAAATTAATTTTAAATTAATAAGAAAACCCTCCTTAATTTCCTTGAAGGAATCTCCTAAAGGGATCAATAAAGTACTACTTATCTATCTATGTATAAAATGTGATACATGTCTTTTGGCCCCTGGTGGATTATCCATGTACTGCATGCACTAGAGGATAATTGTACTTCTAAGTTTGTAATGACTTGAGTAAGTTTTTTATGGAATCTGTAAGACAATATAAACATTTGAGTTTTTAATGTTTTTGTTTGTTTAAACACAATGATGTGAGTAAAAGTTTCTTTATGTATCAAATATGATACAGAACCAAACTCTTATAAAACACAGTGTCTTTCTTTTTTTTTTTTCTTAATTATATATATATATATATATATATATATTCACAAAGAATGAACATTTTCTGCCAATCATTTGATGATTCAGGCTTTACAGGGTTAAAGGTCCCTTTAGTGATTCTAAAATAAGGCATCCGGTCCAAAGTACCCTGTACCCTGACAGCAGCCACAAGATGTTGCAGATATTGGCGAGGTCACCATCACCTTTAGATAAACAGTGTAATCAGGCCGGAGTCTAAAACCACACGCCGGACATCCTCACAGCCTCCATTTTGAAATATCAGCCCACACCTTTCAACGCCGGCCTTTGTAGTCCTGCTCGAGCACTTTTATCAAAGACAGTGGAGGCCCTTGACGAAGCCCCCCTAGAGACCCTCGCACAGACAGGCCGTGTTGATGTTACATGTGACAGCTTATCCTTGTGCCATACTAATCACACGATCTAGATAAACACCTCTCTGACTGCCACTTTACACTCTTCGGCTTCCTGTCACCGCTTTCAAGCTCACTCTGCGCTGCATGATTTGGGCGAAACCAGAAAAAGAAAGAAAATGAAAAAAGAAAAAGAAAAAAAAAGAAAAGACTACCACAGCTACGCTGTGAGCTATGAAGCAGACGAGCAGGTGGGGACCTTTGATGCGCACATAAATCTGAGAAAAGAGGGAGGAAGCTGACAAATTAGCAAATTGTCAAAAAAAACCACTCTTAAAAACAAAGCAGTATGTCTCTAAATGGCTCCTCACTCGGATGTCCACAATATTTGCATCTGAAACCCCTAAAATATGAGGTGTATGACTTCAAAACGGTACTTTACACTGCATCCTGTTTAGAAAAAACCTTGCAGAACATTGTGAAATTCAATATTGCTGACATACTACACTTAAAAAAGAGGATTTTCTTTAGTAAAGGCAACCCAGAGAACTAATTGCATGCTCTACTGCTTCTTTGCATTTCTTTTCTGTTAGCTGATGTGCTTCAGTCCACATGTTTAGACCGGAAATCGTTTATTTCAAGGTACACAGCACTGAAAGGATGTTATGTAGGTTTATTTCTAACTTAGATTTTTGTCACTCAGTTCTATTTGTTTGGGATATTTAAAAATAGACTGTTGCCAAAAAATTAACATTTTAACATTTCTTCAATGTTTTTTGTCACTTTTTCCAAAACTATTTGGCTCATTTGATGCAAAAATGTTTAATTAGCAGCTCAAAATAGAGAAATGAAGGGTTTCTCCTCTCATATGACTCCTCTTTGAGTATTTATTGCTGTATTCAGATTTTACAGGAGGTCCTGCGGAAATTTCCTCTTTTCCAGGAGCTCCTCTTGAATTTTATTTACATCCTGATGCATCATGTCTGTTTTCACCCTCTTTCTTTGAGAAAATTACAAGCTGAATTACTGTTTTTTTAGCAAAGTCAGATTGTTTTAGTCACATCCAGAAGCAAATCTCTGTGATTGTCCAGCCAGACTCTGTCTTAAGTTGGAAAATAAAAAAAATTGGCTTATTAAATTTTAGGCTTTTAACCACCAAAAACCAAATCACAGTGATTATATTATCATGTAACACAGATGTTTGTGTTCATGAAGCTCTAAAACCCTCCAGAAACTCACTCCTATAATTTTAACGCAACCATGACGAGAGGTGTATAGTGTTAAAAACAATCATCGCCCTGATAAACTAATCCAAGGCTTTAGAAAATAAGAACCTGATAATCATCTGAATGTAAGAAATAGATGTTAGATCCATGGGTAAAGGTCCGGACAATTTAAGAGGTTTAAAAGGAGTTCTGTTATTGTCCCAGTGATGCAAAATGACTCTTATTTGACTTACATGTCTTATCTTTAGAATAAGAAAAAGGGTCCTTTAAGGAGTGGTCCATTGAAAGAACCTTCACAGCGCTTCTTCTAAAGGCATCGTTCACCACTTTAAGAGGCTTTAAAATGTTTCTTCTGCACGACAGAACAAGTGGAGTGAAAGTACGTGAGTAGGCCCATGTCACACGTATGATAGCAGGTAGTTTCTGAAAGTGGACACAGCCCAGATGCTGTAGTATGAGGCAATGATGCTGTGATATGAGGCAATCACTCACAGTCCATAGACATGTGCTCCAAGACTTGTGAACACTACAGCACCAGAGACACACTCTTTACACGGAACACAGGTAGCCATGTTTACATCTCCCACAGGACTCGCCTCACCACTAATTTTAGATGATAAATTACAAGCAGCCTGCACATCCATCTGCAGTTTGTTTGCGGTCCAAATTATAAATGCAGACAGATTTGTAATGTCAGACTCTGAAAATGTGATAACCCCAGTCTCTGCTAGTCTCTGTAGATCTACGGGAGGCCACAGCTATTCTTAATGCATGTATTATCAGTAATATAGGTATAAGTACACCTTAAATAGCCTGGAGACACCAGCCGGTTCAGCATCTATTCCTTCTATTTAGAGCTTCATTACTTTCTTATTATCTAAGATACACAAGTGAGGAGTCAGGTGAAAGCAGAAACTCTCTTTTTTCTGTCTTTTGAGCTGATGATTAAACATTTGGCTTTTAATAAATGTATCTTTATTACAATAACACTGGAAAAAAAACTTAAAAGTGTCATTTTTTGGTGGCAAATCTTTTACTGATGAGGTTCCAAAGAAATAGAACTGAGCACAGTTTCTGTCCTGCTGAAGGGCGCCCTCTTGTGGCACAAGTCTGAGTTGTGAGATGAAGTCCCTTCAGTGCTGTGTAGCCCAAAATTATATATATATATATATATATATATATATATATATATGGGACTAAAAATGTAAAAGCGTCTATATTTTCAGTGTTCAGAAGTTAATTATTAGCATGTGTTATAATATTACAAATCATAAAACATATTTTTGCTCTTTTATAAAAATCATGAATATTTTGCATTTTATGTCGTTTCTGTACACAAACTCTGAAATTTCTGAATGCTGATTCAGACAGATAATTTTTATTAAATACAGTAACGTTTTAAGGGGCTGATAGAGATAATAATAATAATAACAACAACAACAACAACAATAATAATAATAATAATAATGCATTTATTATTATTATTATTATTATTATTATTATTATTATTATTATTATTATTATTATGGGCTTATCTGTAAACAATAATTGTGTATGATACATATTAATATAGTTAATCACTCTGTTAGTATATAATCAGCTCTTATACACTGATAATAATCAGGTTAATTATAATTGATTAAGCAGTGAAGATGTATTATTCAATAGTAAATATATCTGTATGTATGTATGTATGTATATTATATTAATATATTATTTATTAATTAATTAATTCATAATAATAATAATAATAATAATAATAATAATAATAATAATAATAATAATAATGCTGTTTTTGCCTCAGGTACTGTTATTAGTGCTATGATGAAGGCCTGGTCTATGATGAGTATTAGAACATCTTCCACTAATCTGGCCCCCACTAAGAGATATAAGGGGAGAGACAGACCCCCTTCAGGCAAAATCAGCCCATCTGTGCATTAAATTAGCAGTTCATCTATGGAAATAAACACACACACACACACACACACACACACACAGCCGCATATACTTAGCAAGTGCATCGGCCTAACAAATCAAAACCTAATGCTACATAATGAAAAATGTCCATAATGGAAACTTGGCTTTCATATGACTTCTCACTATAGTGTGGATCTTGGACAGGAAAGAACCTCTGAATGTAAGAAATACATGCTGGACCAGCAGGTACAGGTCCAGATCATGGATCTGCTATTGTTACAAGAACATTTTATTTGTGCAACGTTACTCTGTTTTCAGGTCGTGCACATCTCATCTCTAGAAAAAACAATCATTAGAAAAACGGTTCTTTAAGCAGTCGTCCATTGACAGGTTCTTTAGTGATGCCATCAGTGCTTCTTCTGTGGCACTGCTCTAATGACTCACGACTTTAAGAGTGATGAGCGAGGCTTTAAAAAGGCTTTTGTGCATGTGCAAGTGGAGAGAAAACATGCTTGATGATACAAATAAACGAAATACGTCCAGAATGGGGAAATGTGGTGAAACACTGGACCTGAGTGATCATTTGCTGTGATAAATGTGATGATGAACTCGACTGTGAGATGTGAAAAGCAGATTCGGAGCCATAGACACAACATGAGCAGAGAAGAGGACATAAGCAAAAGCACAACCTGCCATCTATACACTCACTAATTGTGCACCTGTGAGCTTACATGTGTGTAAGTGTGTGTGTGTGTGGTGTCTTGGAGTGTGCTTGTGAGAATTTACATGTGCAATGCATTGTGTGCATGTGTGTGTGTGTGTGTCTGTGTGCATCCTGGGAACTTGCAGCAGCAGCAAAGCAAAAGGAAGATAAGGGAGGGGTGGCAGTGTGTGTGTGTGTGTGTGTGTGTGTGCCATCACCTCGCCAGAGACAGATCTCTGATCAGATTTACACACACAGCTCCAAAGCTGTTTCAATTGTCACCGTCTCTCCAAAATAACCTTAAGCAGAACGTTCTTCACGTTAATGAACACTAATACAACAAGACTGTATTCCCAGCTATTCTGGAGCGTTTCTATTGGCCTGTTCATCAAACCGTTCACACAATCACACAATGTAAAGCACAGCTGGCATCTGAAAACGATGAACGCTGAGAAAAATGGAGATACTGATGTGCGCTTTGACGTGTTTCACTGATGTTCTCCGCACAAACATCTGCACGTGTTAATGCAGACTTGCTCCTGGATTTAACATACTAGTCTGTGCATAAGCTATATTTACCAAAGTGTAACGTAAATATAAATGCATAAAAAATAATGACAAGTTTAAGTTCTCTGTAGAGGACGTCACTTTGAAAATGACAGAAATGTGACCAGTGATGTTCAAACAGGCTAAATGGACACAGTCGTGTTGATGTAAAAGTTTATCAATGAAGAAAATTATTAGTTTTTCAGTGTGTATGAAGTAGGCTGAAGGTGTGTGTGTGTGTGTGTGTGTGCAGGGGGAATATGAGACTGTAGAAGAATGTGTGTGTGTGTGTGTTATGGTGGAAAGCATTAGTTTAATGTGTCACAGGTCCAGCACAGGCCAAAATCGCACTGACAGCAGGAGCTAAAGCCCAGACCGGTAAAAAATGTGCAGCTCAAATTCTCTCTCTCTCTCTCTCTCTCTCTCTGTCTCTCTCTCTCTGTATCTCTTTGCCAACCACAGGAAGCACGCTGCTAGCATGCAGTGCTGTCACTATGCACTTTAAAAGAAAATACGTAACCCCCCCCTCAAAAAAAAAAGAAAAAAACCACACATTACACACACACACACCGGGAGTTACAACCATGGCAGCTAGTAGTATAACATATGCAAAGAAACGATCATGTTATCATTTTAGTACTAGTTTGATTGAGAGAGAGACAGACAGAGAGAGTTAGATAGATGGATAGAGAGCGAGACAGAGAGAAAAAGAGAGAGAGAGTAGTATATATACACGTGTGTGTTCCTTTTCACAGTCAGGAATGTGCCATCTCTCACTCACACACTCCACACATATTCTCTCTCTCTCTCTCTTTCTGTGTGTGTCTCTCTGTCTCTCATCCACCAGCGATAACAATGCTGTCACCAAGGTAACATTATGGCTCATCATTTTCTCTGATCCCTCAACAAATACTCCATATAATTCTATCAGGGCCACGGAAATGTCAAATGTTATTTGTCTTTATCGAGCACTCTCCAGCAGCCAGGCAGAGAGAGGGAGGCTGTGGAAGGAGAAGCACAGACTCGTCCTAAAGCACAGCTCACAACACCA
>BRDA01041044.1:164940-176409 GCA_036984385.1 Crenuchus spilurus
CACACACACACTTAACTCTAAAGACGTCCCCCAAAATGAGCCCACACTATTTTAGACTCATGTACACCATCGTTTGGGCCATGACCGCTGCTTGAGAAGAGTGAAAGTGAATTGTGAGACACGTTTTGACCTTTCGATCACTATATATACATTAGGAATAATTATTAAATGCATGTATAACTATATATATGTGTGTGTGTGTGTGTGTGTGTGTGTGTGTGTGTGTGTGTGTGTGTGTAGACAATGAACAAAGACATTCAAAACAACACTAAAACTCTCTCCCTTTCTCTTACACCATCTGAAGTCTTTAGAACAATGAACTCTAAGGAAGAACACATTCTAGAGCCCAGATGAGTATCTGCCAGCACCTGGCCAGCGTAACTCACACAGCATCAAATAAAACACACTGATCCTTTCATTCATTTCCCTTGTAGTGCACTGAAGGCCTTGAGTTCTGTCTTCAGTGCTTAAAATAGCAATAAAATATACAGTAACCACACCTGATGTACGTTTCTCTCTACCTTTAGCCCCCTCTGTACCCCTGTAAACACAAAAAAAACTCTTGATGTCTGTTTTGGTGACTACTGCGGTGTGTGTGTATGTGTGAGAAAAAGACAGAGGCGAGTGTAATCGGAGCGCTCTGATATCCAAAGGCCAAATTAGTTACAGCAGCTATAAGAGCACGAATAATAAAGCTGATGGACTGACAGTGCTGATGTGAAGTCAGTTTGTAACCAGACTATTCTTATTAGCATAAACATGGACATTCTCATGCAAGGGCACATGCTCATATACAGCTCTAATGTGGTTGTTGGTTGATGGATACTTGTTGATGGAGGTATAAATGAAATCAGCTAAATGCACCAGCACTTGAAGGTCACATAGCAAAAAGGAAAAGTGCCTGAATGTGCAGCTAAAAAACAGTCCGTAATGAGACGTGCTTTAAAGTTGACACCAGAGAGGGGGAGAAGAAAGCTCCCTAATGAAGCTACACATGCGTACGCTTAAGGAAAACGATTAGGCCGTTAGTGAAAGAATGGTGTGTGGGAGAAAATGTGAAGCGTACACAGTCCTAACTCTGCTCAACACAAAGCAGATTTGGGTGGCATTACATCACTGCTTTCTGTTATGAATTAGCTGGATTAGACTTGAAGACTATACTTAAATACTGGAATATATTACGAGAAAAACAAAATCCCTTTGAAGTGTTTGTTGTTTCTACCCCCCCGGATTTCAACGTTCACCAAAGTTGGTGATCTGCTAAACGTACACCTTTATATATTTTTAGCATTTATGACAGTTCTACGATAATCAATATCATCTGGCTATAGAGATGAATATTCTGCATTATGTTTAAAAACAAAGCAAAAAAACCTCCACTTTTAACTCCGAGCCAGCGTCCTGCAATGTCACACACCTCCGGCTGCAGATCTGCACATTTTAAAGAAGATTTAATTGATGTTGTTGCAGGCCTGCAGCCCCAAGTTCTGATAAATACCTGCACAGCTACGCTAAGCTAAAAGCAAACTAAACAAAAATAAAAAGCCAAAAAAGTGAATTACACAACTTTTTAAAAATCTAAAACATGCAAACTTTCAGTAAATGAGCTCCATCTCCTTTCAGACCAAATATCCAAAAAGCAAAGCTGCAGGTCTGGAGGTCTGCTATCCTAGTGCAGAAAAGAAGAAGTAAACTTCTCAAAATGTAACTAAAACCTGCCTGCTGCACTAAAACCAGAGGAGATGGAGGTTACAGCAAATTGTGCATCTCAAACACACTCACTGTAGCCTGTATGTCATCTCAGGCTGACTTAAATCATCACAAATCTCTTTATTTCATCTCCAGAGGCCTCCAGCATTTCACAATTAACAGGACACAACTCTCACGCAAAAGCAGCAAAATACTTAAAATAAAAATTATTTTAAAAAATTTAAATAAATTCACTGTTTTAAAAATGAGGGCTTTAAAAAATATTAAAATGACTGCTTAAAATATTTTAAAGTTAAGGAAGCCCTGCACTCATATTTAAAACTACATTTTTAAATGTACTATGAACTTTTAACTTTGGACTACAGAAGCACAAAAATTGCGTGCAAACTATTTTAAAAAATAAAAGCCCTAATATATTTCAGTGATTTATTTTATTTTATTTTCATTTTCATTTTCGTCAATTTCACGTGAAACTCTCTGTCCTAACTTTTTATGATCGCGTCTCTAAAGCGTGCAAAAAAGTTCACGATTAATTAAAAAAAAAACGCTAAAATTAAAACGCAACTGAACTTTTAAAGATAAAAATGGAGTTAGTGAAGGCGTCGCGTGCTTCTCAAAGCTGCACGTCCATACAGCGCAGCAGCACGTTAATAATAGCAGCACAACAGCCCTAATAGCCTAATAATACTACTAATATTAGTACTAATAACAACAATAAGAGTGGTGATGCATTGAAAGGCACTGAAGCCTGGAGCTACTCACGCGTCCTGCTTTCTCTCTGCGACAGATGCTGAGGGTTTCCCTGCTTGCGACGGGACATTGCCCTGGCATTTACACTGGCATCGCCCGGAGACGGTGCGCAACGGACGGCGAGGTGGCCTCTCCTCCTCCTCCTCTTCCTCCTCCTCCTGCTCCTGTCCTTCTCCTCCTCCTCCTCCTCTCCTCCCTCTCTCCTCTCTTTTCCCCTCTTCACTCACTTTTCTCTCCTCGTACTTTTATTTTTTCACAAAAAAGAGAAGAGAGAAAGAGGGAAAAAAACAAAGCCCTGGCACGAGTAGTACCACCTCAAAGACTGGCAAAGTAAACGAGAGAGAGAGTGAGACAGAAAGAGAGAGAAAGAGAGAGAGAGTTGTAGTCGAGGGGTCTCTGGTTTTCTGCCCACTGCTGAGTGGCACAAGCGCAGCAACTCTCTGCCCCGTGGACATCAAATCTGAAGATGACGATGATGATGAAGAAGAAGAAGACAAAAAAGTACAAAAAATTATCCTCGATGCCCAGTTGGTGGGTGCCAACCTGGCCTCTTTTTTTCTGCGTGGAGGTGCTGGAGAGAGAGAGGTACCAGGCTGAGCGATCGGGCTGTGTATGTCTGTGCGCGCGCTCGTATGTGTGTGTGTGTGTATATGAGTGTGTGTATGTGTATGTGAGTGTGTGTGTGAGGGATGAGGCGAGCTGAGGGCGAGTCTTCTTATGGCCCCGAGTTTCGCCTCTGCAGCCTCTCCAAAGCGCGTGGCGCACGAGACTGGCTCAAGCAGACCTGCACACACACACACACACACACACCTCTCTCTCTCTCTCTCTCTTTCTCTCTCTCTCTCTCTCTCACACACACACACACACATACACACACACTCTCTCTCTCTCTCTCTGAAGACGGCTCAGTCCCTCAGTCCTGCTCGTTTCGCCCCCCCTCTCCTCCCCCTGCCCCCTCCCCCTCCTCCTACTGTGTGTGTGTGTGTGTGTGTGTGTGTGTGTGTGAGGGCTGCCTCCGTTCAAGTTCAAGTGCGGACGTGACGTTTGAGTCCAACGGTGGGAAAGAGAGAGAGAGAGAGAGAGAGAGAGAGTAGAGAGAGAGAGAGAGGTAGGAGGGAGAGTGAGTGGTGTGTGTGTGTGCGTGTGCTGGTGCACTGGGGGCGACTAGTGGTGACTCTGCGCAGCTGTGGGACGGAGCGGACAGCAAGGCTGCTTTTACGCGCTTTTGTGCGCTTTTACGCACGTTTACGCGCTTTTTCCGCTTTTACAAAACGCGCCTTTTACGCGAGCTCCTGTACATATCAACGACCAAGATAGTCAACCTACAGCAGCTTAAGCCAGTGTTTTAACCCAGGCTGGACCTAAGCGGACAGTAGCCAGGGTCAGTGTTACACTGTCATAAGTGATAGAGTAGAAACTTTGGAGTAAAAGTGTACTGGAGTTGGTTTTTATTATTATTTTATGGGTTCAATTATATTTAAAAAGTCATTTATGTGAGTTTGGTCACAGAAATGACCACCAATATGGAATATGATTTGTCTTCAAGTGCCTATAATTCATATATCACCTTCGGTGATGATTTAGAAATTTTAGAATGATACTATTAATATTTTCTTATTTAACCAGTGCACCAGATATGACTCAGAACTATTTTTCACATTTTTTAAAAAATTCATATTGTGAGGTTTTCTAGCTAAATATCATTAAAAAAATAAATTTAACTCAATAGAATGCTTTAATTCTATAAGAATCATTGAAGGTGTTTCATTAATAAAGGTTACAATTGAGAAAAGCATCAAATAAAGCAATGAATACTGAGGAAACAGGAGGATTGGCGTGAGAACAGAATAATATTATATGAGGAATGAAGACCTGGGAATCATCAGGATACTGTTACAATTAAATTCGTAAACATACTGAGGAGCAGTGATGTCAATAGTGCTGTCACTAGAGAAGAGTAATAGCTCTTGAAGATGAGAGACAATAACATTTTTCTGGACTTTCTGAATAGTAAATGTAGCCATAAGAGCCAGCCTGCGTATGTTGTATCTATATATCTGCTCCTTATTTAGGAGCTGTAAAGTACACAAACAGCCTCTCCAGCTGTAGCACTGAACTACAGTGAACATAAATGACATTACACTGAGTCTATTTTAGTCGAACTACAGAGCGCTGATGAGCTTTGACGTTTCTGCAATATCACTGATGCTCCTGCGCGACTCTGCCCAGCACAAGTGTTAGATTTGCAAAACTGGTGTATAGAAGATCCAAAAATGAGCATGGATGCACATTAAATGTCTAAGAGACATTTCTATCTGACTTAATGGGAGTCAAAAGCACTGTATTATTATTATATCATCATAGTCATACAGCCTGTGCTGCTTTTTATATAGGCTCTGTTGTAACATGTTCTCTGCTGTAGTGCAGCCCTTCCATGTAGGAAGAGCAGAGCTTTCCCACAGCTATGAATCATTACATTGAGTAATATTGGATGTGTGCAGGATTCTGTTTCGTTCAGTTCTTTATTCTTTTTTTTCTAAACTCATCACCACGTTTCTGAAATTGGAGTCATCACCAGGTTATTTTACCTCAGACACACTTAAAATTACTTAAAAACTATGAGCAGTAAGTGTTTATATGCTCAGAAGAAACACTGATATTAGAAATAATATTAGTAATAATAAATATGTACACAGTAAATATGCCAGTGTTAAATCAACACTGTTAGAGTTAAATTAACACTGAGGGTGTCAAAATGTAACACTCTCAGTGTTAATTTAACTCTAATAGTGTTGATTTAACAATGGCCGATTTACTGTGTAGCTATTTTATGTGCCAGTTTAACCCTGTACTGAAATATATATTTCTATTTGTCTATTTTATACAGTGTATACATACACAGTCTAGTTGAGAGTATAGTCATTATCAGAATAATGGACCATCACTGGGTCAGTACCTTTCCTGTCACTGGGGAGAAGCCCTGTACCTTTTTTTTAGAGAACAGTATCAGATTGTATTGTAATGAACATATTTGAAGTTGTTTTGACTTCACTTACCCTGTCCTGACTCCAGACTCTTACATTTATTTTACTGCTTAAATAGTGTTCAGTTAGTGATCAGTGAATATATAGGAGCTTAAAGACATTTAAGGCTACATTTCCATTGTTTGCTGTACTAAAATGTACCTGTACAGAACACGTTAATGCTTTGCGAAGCTTTGATCCTTCCAAGAAAGTTTTGAAAGCATCTGTATGTATGATGAGTCAGTGTGTCTGTTCACTTTGTTTAGTTTGTTCAGGCTACAAAGCACCACATGCTTTATAGAAAATGCAGTTACATTATAATTACAGGCAGTTCAAAATAAAGTAATGGGTATTAATATGTTTTCTGAAGCATGTAGATGCTCTTTATTATATGTAAGTAATCAGTTGTAATTACTTTGTAACTTGCACTGTAAAAGTAAAATAAAGTGTTACTGAATTTAAGTTCACAAACCAATCATAAGACAAGACATCACATGAATAATTTGTTATTTCTTCTGTGTGATCATACTTTTATTCACATGAACACCTTTTTCACAAGAAAACGTGTGAAAGTCATGTGCTGGTTTTCACACAAGGTCTTCATTCACTTTCTTCAGCAAATATGTAGCCAAATGTTGTTTTTTTTGTACTATATACAGTACCAAAAATTTTGGACACCTTCTGGACATTCAGTGTTTTTTGTTATTTAAAAATGGTCTTTATTGTAGATTAATATTAAAATCATCCAAACTATGAAGAAATACATTTAGTAAACAAACAAGTGTTAAACAAACCTGAATATGTTTATATTTTACATTCTTCAAAGTAGCACCTCTTGCTTAGATGCCAGCTTTCTTGACATTTTCTCAGTCAGCTTTATGAGGTAGTCACCTGGAATGGCTTTTAGCTAACAGCTGTGCCTTGTCAAGAGTTCATGACTTGCATTTATTGCCCCCTTAATGTGTTTGAGACATCAGTTGTGTGTCTGCTTTTAAGAATCTAAAATCTAAAACATATTTTAGTTTAACACTTTTAAGTTTACTACATGATTCATTATGTGTTCCTTCATAGATCTGGATGACTTCAGTACTGTAAATGTCCTGTGGTGTGACACGTAAACATGACAAAAAAATCATCTTAGCTTAGATGTTCTTTATGAGTTATCTTCATTATTAGACATTTATTTTTTATATAGTGTTATTTATTCATATGAAAATATACATCACAGTATATTTCTCCACTATTGATGAACTTCAGCATATGTGAGTCACACCAAAGGACAACACAACTGAATACTATCAATCTGAACCGCAATATTTGAGCAATACTCAAAAAGTTAAGAGTTAAAAACATAATCGTGTGGTCATGTCATATGGTTTCACAGTCACAGGACCTTGAAATAACTAAATAGATCTGTGGAATTTCATGATTTAAAACCAAAACATGGGGTCACACCCAGAGGACTTGTTTTCCAGTGACAAGCATTATCTTAAACTTTTAGAAATATATGTAATATTTTACTAAAATTATACCCTGTCAACATTTGTATGCTTTTAATTTTAATTGATATTTAAAGTCATAATTTATTGGGCCATTCTTGAGACGGTCACACCACAGGACATTAATCACAAAATGCTTAAAAATCTAATAACAAAGCAGTTTATAGTCATGAGAAACAGATGTTTAACCATTTACTGTATTTTAAATGATGACAGTAATAATTGTATTCATTTTTATCTTTAGTAAAAATGCTCTGTCACTACTTTATGTAGTTGGTGCTTATTAAAGTAAGAGAAAGATGTTTTAAAGGCTAAGCAGGCTGTGGAAGAGCTGATCTGATTGGCCACCACATCGCTGGAGTCAGGCATCTGCTTTGTTGGACCCTTTCACATGTGCTTGACTTGTAATGCAACAGTACCCTCTGTTGGCTAGCAGTGTGTCAGATGTAAACCACAGGGCTGGCTTTACTCACACACACACACACACACACACACACACACACACACACGCACACACACACTGGTGCAGGAACACACTCTACATGCTAATGTTAATTGCTTTGCTTTGCCTGAATCTAAAATCTATAGCATATGTAAAATGTATTTATGAAAGTGAAATGGGGTAAATAAAATGATTTAATAGATTATTATTAATAATTACACTTTAATAAAATGTTTTATTCCATTAAATTAAAAGATCTGACTGCATGGATTTAAAAATATATATTTATTATGCTTAATAATGATTACATCTAACAGAATATTGTTGATTAATGTCTATTCAGGTATTGTGGGTTGTCAGGAGGTTAAGGTGACTTACAAGAACCACAACCTCATTAAAAATGAATTAAATTCATGTTTATGCTTATTTATTATTATTTATTTTTTTATCATTTTACAATTAAACATGTCATTATGTTCCAACTTTGCATATAACTCACCAGTATGACACAAAGTCATTTGAGTTGTTGATTTAATCCGTACTTTGTTTCTTTGTTCTAAATTCAGCTTTGAGGTTAAATTTATAGCCGCTAATCTGCATCCAACCACAGTGTAGAAGCTGAAATGAACATTATTTAGAAAATATGAAAACCTAACATGTTCTTTTATTGATGGCAGTTATGTTTGTGTACAAATGTTATAAACCTGCTTTTCAATTAATTAAGGTTGAACTGAGGTTTTCATAGCCATTATTATTATTATTATTATTATTATTATTAATCATTAGCTGAGCTACATCCAGCCCACAGATCTGGCCCACATAACAATACCCAGTTCCGGCTGCCGGAAGCAATTTATTCAATTAATTTATTCAATTAATGCAATTTGGCTAAATGGGAAACACAGAACTTCTATTACAGGCCTTACATCTAATGACAAATAAATAGTAAATATAATAGTTCATAAGTTATTAATAATGTATTAAATATATATTTTTAATAGACTTAATAGTTATTATTTATTTATTCTTCTCATAATTGTTATTATCTTTAATGGTTTGCATTATTTTTATTTCCCCAAAGTAAAAAAAAAAATTTGACTTCTGAAAGCCGGAACAGGCCCAGTTCTGGGCCGCCATTCATCTACAGTATATGCCAGAGATGTACAGTTTAAAATGTGTTTATTAACATTTTATTGTTAAATAATGAGCCCAATACACATACATACACACTCCCACACATACAGATCACTGACATAACTAACATATGAACACTACATCCATGAGCCAAAACTTTATAACCATTATGCGAGGATGCTTATTATGTTCCTGTGCCAACAGGGTCTGACCTACTGTTTTGGACTGGATTGGACTTGCTGTTTCAGCACATCCCACTGATGGTCAGATCTGATGGCCCCTGTTGGTGAGTGCTGACCAGGAGCACCTTTCAAGCCTTGGCACTTCAAAGATGTCCCAACATAGTCCCCTGGACATGGATTTGGCCCATGTCAACTTCTCCCTGCTGTCCCACATGCAGCATCATCCTCTTTGAGGACGTCATCTGTAAGTGTGCAGAGTGTTTAACTCATCAGTATGTATGTATATGACAGATAAAGTCAAAAGGTGGTATGCAGTAAAATGGTTATAATACTAAGGTGTCTGGATGTCTTTGGTCATTGCTCAGGCCAGGGCTTGAGACTGTTTTAAAGATGGACTGACAAGTCTATTCCATCAAAAATTTAAAATTTTATATTGGTTTGACATTTTTAGATGTGAACATTTCAGTTAAAACTGATGGATTTAAGAATTATTTTACAAATCCAGGACACACTTACTCTCATGACGGCAAACAATAAAGGGTAAATAATAGTATATTAAACAATAATTATTATAATAAAATATCCAGTTAAAGCCTGAAGTTTTTTTTTAAAGCAATGTTGTAGAAGAGCCATCATCTGATTGGGGTTAGAAACCATTTTATTACTTTTTTTAACCTTTTAGTTACCTAAAGAACCTTCCAGAAGATGATGTCCAAAGACCTCTAGCCAGGGATGCCCAGTTCTGGTCTTGAAGACCTACCAAGCTGGAGAGTTTAGTGCCAACCTTTGTCTAACACACCTGAAGATCTTCATGGTCCCCTGAGTCAAGTGTGTTGGATCTAAACTCTTAAGGGTAGTAGATCTCCAGGACCCAAGTTAGGAACCACTGATCTACAGAATTTAGAAAGATTTATTTTAAAACAAAGGGTTAACAACATAAATAAAATTAAAAATATAAAACAAGTCTCTTTTAGTCTAGTAAAGCTTAATACATAATTACAATTTATGTTTTTAAATGGTTTTTGACTTGGACATACACAGTTCTGTCATTAGTACTTTAGAACATCTACATGAAAAAGTTCTAAAGTACTAAAAACTTCTAATACTAGAATACATTTTAAAATAATTTCTAGAAAATCTAAAGTCATTCTTTTAAGGTCCAGATTCAAACAACCCAATTTGGTGGCTTTATTTTTAAGAAATTACGTCATAATTGGTTCTAGGTAATGAAACATAGGTAGATCTTTTACTTGTAAAATCAAACTATGTAAACTCTCAACACTGATGTTCCTTTAAGAGTTCTTTAGTAAAGCAAATGGTTACATAGAGAGAACAATGAGAACATATACAACATATATAAGTGTAAGGTAATAATAATAATAACAATAACATGTAGAACCAACTGTACTTTGCAAAATGAAACTGTTCTCTAGATTGATTAAGGACGGGTTCTACCGTATGTGGAAGGAAATCTGTGTGTATCAAATCATACAAAACACAGTATGTAGACATTTGAACGCTCAAATCTGTATATTTTGGGGGTTCTAGGTAATTGTTCTATGTCTTAACAGTAGCAGACCCATTTTAGAAGGTTTACTAGTGAAGTACAGAATCATGCAGAGGTGCTTAAGCAAGCAAAGAGTCATTTGTGAAGCTAATAGTAACATCTCAATTTTGGTCATTTTTCAGGTTCTGACATAATGTGAAACTGTCTGTTGCTCTTTACATTGTGTAGAAATTTGATGATGACTGGACTAAGAGAAATTACCCAAACTGACTTAGAAAGACGTCTGGTTCCATTGACTTCCATTAAAAGCAAAGCCAGCTTTTTCTTCCTCCTGTAAAGTTGTCATTTTGGAACATATCTGTGTGCTTCTAATGAACTCATGTAGCTCCATTTTGTCGTTTTCAATTTTTTTTTGTATCATGTGAAAATGCCAGTGAGACTTTAGATTGTGTGAAAATTTAGGGAAGAACGGACCAATAGAAATGCTCCAAAATGACAATGACTTTCATTACAAGTGAATATGTTTCCTTGTCCTGTGAAGTTACCATTTTAGACACAACAGCAACAATATACTCTTTCAAGAACCTTCAGAGAACCTCTTAAGTAAGTAAGATATGCATATGTAATGAAACTTGGTGCCAACCAAGACTTGAGAAAAGCCCACATAAACTTACGCTTCTCTAAAGAACCTGCATATAAGGTTTATGAGTGAAGAACCCTTAAAAGTGACCCAAGTGCATGTGAGCTGAATAACCAAGTCAGGACTGTATGACTGTGTTTCAGAGTGTAGACTATTCTGGAACTTTTAAGCAGCTTCTCTCTGTTCTTTTAATGATGGGACTTGTGGAAGTGGGCATGTGCCTTGTTTAGAGATGCCCCGCAAAGGCCCTGCAGCTTCTCTTCAGGACGCCCCTCTCACTGATCCCCTCGGGGACGGCAGTAGCTGCTCTTTGAGACACCCAGTGTGTGGATACGGGAGGAAATGGGATTGTTTGAGAAGAAAAATGCCAACGGAGTGTGACTAAATCGGTTTGCTTGGCAGTCGGACATAGGCTTGATTCCACTCGTCCCGAGAGAGAGAGCGTGGGGCCCCGCAAAATCCTGGCATCAGATCGCAAAGTTGAACGTTGCCAAAGGCGTCGCATTCACGACAATTAGCTACCTTTCAGTCCCGGACCCTCGCTTATCCGTCCCCTAGGTGGCTATCTAATCTCTGCTTTTG
>BRDA01041049.1:0-10371 GCA_036984385.1 Crenuchus spilurus
GCAATTATTAGAAAATGGAAGAAGCTAAACATGACTGTCAATCTCCCTCTGACTGGGGCTCCATGCAATCTCACCTCGTGGTGCATCAATGATCCAAAGAAAGGTGAGGAATCAGCCCAGAACTACACGGGAGGCGCTGGTCAATGACCTGAAATTTGCAGGGTGTTCAAATACTTATTTTCCTCACTGTATATGAGCTTCCTTTGATCTCCATTTTTACAACCCGTGTTAATATTTTATAGCTTTGAAATGATTTATTCAGCATATTTGTGTTTATACTGTATTATTTACTATATTATTTTATGTTTTTTTTTGGGTATAATAAGTAAGTGTAGGTGTATAATAAGTGTAAAATAATGATCAGGTCCTATAAACACAGCTTCTACACTCTATTCATCATTAAAACATAAAAATCAATGTATTAACTACTGATTACCTCAAAGCTGTGAAGCAAAGATGATTTTCTCTTATTAAAAGCACTGACTCCAAACTTTTGACTGCTGTTCACAGGCTCCCATATGCGCACACACATCTTATCTGAACATCTGCGTCCTTATTATCACTGTTCGGATGGAGGAGTGCGAGTGTGTAGGCAGAGATCATCTCTCTGTTCAGGCCCAGAGATTAGAACTGATATTTTTTTTCCCGCTGAATCAGAAACACCTTCCCCTCCACGCGAAATCCTCACCGCTGAGCCGGGGGTTTAATTATGGAAAGGCACCGGCTGGATGGGCTGCATGTTTTGGATTTGACTGACAGCCAGCCAGTCCAGGGCTTTAAGCCCAGTCACGGCGCTCTGAGGTGGAGAGAAAGCGCCGACTGAACCGCCTCCATAGAGCAAACGCATCCATTTACAGCCCCGAACGGGCCACAGAGCGTGAACGTTCAGAGTGTTCTACAACACTGGGCCATTTCAGGGCCTGTCTCCAGCTCGGGTGGAAATAATAAAAGCGATGCAAGATTTATTACTCACGAGTGTCGCTGGGACTCACTGTTTCATTTCCTGAGCAAACATGCGCAAGCGAATCACAAGCACTGATGTAAGTGCTGACAGAACCACAATGACTGAGCGAGGGAGTGAATGTGTTTTACAGTAAAAAAGACTTACTTTAACCCTTCAAGTCGATTTATTTTCATCTTTCTACACCATTCAGATTACGTAATTTTTACAGGTGTAACGGTTAGCAAATCACTTCAACAAAATACAGCAGACTTCCAAGCAATGCAGCAGTAAAGACTCTACAATGAACATTATATAACTCTTGTATAAGTGGCAGGGTTTATGTTGATCAGGTTTGTGGTGATGTTGTGAACTTGACGCTAGATTCTAGTGGAGTTTAACACAGCAGTTTTGTCTAAAACTAGGTGAGCATGTAGTAGAAGTGAGTAGTAAATGGCAGCAGTCCCCTCTGTTGGCCAAAAGAAACACAAACACAACCTGTTCATTTTACAGGTCAATCTTAGGACTTTTGTAAGGACATATCTGAAATTCACTTTTAACCCTGTTTAAAAATCCTGCAATTAACTTTTAACTAGTGTATAACCTCTATACATGCCATAGCAATGCAGCAGTAAAAACCCTACAGTGAACACTGTATAACTGTTGTATCAGTGGCATGGCTTAAGACGACCAAGTTTCTGGTTACGTTGTGGACTTGACACTAGTTTCTTGTGGAGTTTTACACAGCAGTATTGTCTAAAACTAGGTGAGCATGTAGTAGAAGTGATTTGAAGATGGAGGCAGT
The DNA here is from genome assembly GCA_036984385.1 of Crenuchus spilurus. NCBI lineage: Eukaryota > Metazoa > Chordata > Actinopteri > Characiformes > Crenuchidae > Crenuchus > Crenuchus spilurus. Next base: position 1,746 of record BRDA01041049.1, read on the forward strand.
CCCCTCTGTTGGCCAAAACAAACATAAACACAGCCGGCTTGTCTTGCAGGCTTTTTTTTTTTTTTTTTTTAAGATTTACATTTTATAAATTCACAGTTAATCCTGTTTAACACTGATCAAAAACCTAACATCTGCACACATGAAATAGCTTAAGGTTAGCAGGTTTCTGGTTACATTATGTACTTGACGGCGGTTTTGCACAGCAGTTTTTTCTAAATCTAGGTGAGTAAATACTAGATAGAAGTGGTTAGTTGGTTGCAGCAAACAGCACCCTCTGGTGACTAAAAAACTTTTTAATTCACAGTTCAAACGTGTCTGAAATGACCCTGTAATTAGCTCTTAACAGCATTCATTACAATCACAACATATGTTCTAAACGTCAAGTAAACATCTGTAAATCTCTGAATGTAACATTTTGTGTCTCCAAGCAGAGAACAGAGTGCTTCTTTATGGATGCCAACCCATCCACAGGAATTTTAGAGCTCAATGGCTAGCAAAACAAACAAATAAATAAACAAATAAATAAATAAAATATGTTAAATATATGCTGGCCCAAATCAAAGCTCAGCTTTCACTAGAAGCCCAGATATTGAATATCTCTTACTTTTGGACACATTATGAGAAGAAGCAGTTCACTTGAGAAGCCAGTTAAGCTGGAACAACTGAAGGTAAAAGAGGAAAAGGAAAATCCTGGATAAAATCAGAGAAATCATGAGCCTTTTAGAAACAGAAGACAAGACGTTCCAGAGAAATACTACCCATATATCTTATTAGTTCATAAGCAACAACTTGTGGGAGACACTGAAACTAAGAAGAGTGACACTGTCCTACCTCACCCTTCGACCACAGACGACTGAGTATCTGGAGCAACATCTGTAGAGTTTATCATAAGTCCTATCAGAGCTGGATTGGTTCATTAGTTAGAATATCTCCTCAGTGATGAAACTCTTGCATTCAAATGAGGACAGGAGCGTTTCTTGGGGACTGTATTTACAATGCTGGATGTGTGTGTCACATGATCTTATGATCACACTATAATTTATTTGTATATACATTTAATTATTTTTTTTAAATTATCCTTATTATCCTTGTTTGTATTATATTATCAGTTTAAATGTGAACAATTATCTTATCTGCTTAAAGGCCAATTTATTCTTTGGTGTTGAGTCAACACATTGCTATGGCGTAGCCTGTGCTTGTTGCCTACACTGTAGTATGCATTTATACTTCTGCACTGGTGTCTTTGACGTGCTGCAGTTACACTGAAAACACACTTGGTGGCAATAGGGTTTCTATACCACTGGTTGAGTTCCTTGACTTCCTCGGAATACTATGACGAGGAGTTATAGAGATGTTTATTTTCAGAGATGTATATTCCTCGGTGAGTCTCCTCAACTTGATCCATTGTTGTGTAAGGGCTGGTTTGTTTCTAGTGTTTCTCAGGGTATAATGATGATTTTAAAAATGGCGGACTAATCACAGCTGCGTAACGTCTGCGGCTACGCATAGGGTATACGTAGTCTACGGTGTAGCTTTGATGCAGAATTATAAATTGGCCTTAATCCTAATCAGGGTCTCTGTTAGTCTCCTACTGTCTCACCAGACACAGGGCAGGGCATTAGAAACCAATCTAGCCAAGCCCAGGACATTGTGCCAATGTACAGTGACTTGTAAAATATGCACTGTCAAAAGGATTTATAGTGGACTGAGATGCTGGGGCTGTCATACCGCTGCTCACGCGATCACTCAGGTTTGTTGACGGTGAGCAGAGGGATGCCAGTGTCTCGGGGAGCTCCCATGCCTGTTTACCTTCTGGCTCTCTCCTTTTAGGTAGGCTGTTCTAGATAGTTCTGCCGGAGTCAATAGCCACACTCTGATATGTCTCATAATCCCCCTGCTCTATAAATCCAAACAGAACTAATTCCATTTTTGTCTTTTCCAAGTGAGTGATTGCCCGCTGGTCCGGTCCAACGCTGATGGAAGACTGATTACTATTCTCTGAATGATGCTTCCCTGGATCAGCTGCCCACCAACAACCAACTACTGTGGTCTGCTCCAGATGCCCTACTCTACTGCCCACATTGGAGTTCATATGGACTTTCTGGCCGTTATCATTGCTACCACTGTCATCATCATCATCTCTGTCCCACTACTGTCACCATATCAGTTCACCTGAACATTACAACAACATCATATGATTATGATTTATCACACACTTAGAATTAGTAGACCAGAGGAGGATGGGTCCCCCATGTGAGTCTGGTTCCTCTCAAGGTTTCTTCCTCCAGCTCTGAGGGGGTTTTTCCTTGCCACTGTCGCCGTTGGCTTGCTCACTGGGGATTAGGGATTAATGATTTGATGTTTACCCTGTAAAGCTGCTTTGTGACATCAGTTGTAAAAAGCGCTTTATAAATAAAATTTGATTTGATTTGTACCTGTAGCTGTGATTATAATCAGTCTCGCTTTTACCATCCATTTCAGTTTCTTTTTCCTCCACATAAAGCCATCACAGGTATAGTACAGACACCAAGGAGACCAAGTCTATCCAGACCAAGTAGATGACTGAGTGACTCATATGTGTTGGTTTATGATTGGGGAAGGTTTTTGATGGATCTGTGCACTAAAACACTAAATACCACCAACAGCAGCAGCCTGAAATATTTAACGTCCAACAACGACATCTGCCTGAATTTGTATGGGGAGGGGAACAAAACAAACATGGCAGATCTGGACGTAACTACATCATATACAGCATTTCAGAAAAGGTTGTCCATAAATAACTCAAATACATAATACATGTGAGTAAATGTTTACTGTAAAATATTCACAACACTGTATGTCATGTCCTTAAAAAAGAAAGAGGAAAAAAGACTTTTAAGCCGGTTTAACCTTACGCTTCCTAGCCAGTAATGCTACCCCGTGTTATTATTGTCACAGCAGACTACATTTGAATATCCGATGTGAACTCAAGACACAAGTGCAGATTAAATTCTCTACCAGCGTCCAACTCACCCGCTCACCGCACATCACCAGTGTCACTGTGAACTCAGGCCAGGTTTCCAGATGCTTTGAATTTTAAGTGAGTTCCAATTAAAATCAACAAATGCACAGTTTCTGTTGCGCAGTCTCAAGGCAATAACAATGAAATTCTGAGGCAGGCGTGCTCCAGACGTGTCCTTAAAAAGTAGAGCTGCTGTAAAATTAATGGTTTGAATTGCTACGCTGAAAAAGCCTTTTCAAAATCGGGAAGCCGGCGACAGTTAGCAAGGCCTGCGTTCCTGCGGGTTCGTTTTGCTCCAGCCTGCATCGTATAGGAGCCAACCTTCTAGAACAGCGTCGACGGCTTCAGTCTCTCAGGGCATCGTGGCCTTGTTTTCACTATGGGTGACATTTTCATGTGCTATTTTGCATTACACTCAGTGGGAACTGTGGGAATTTGTGTTGTGAAGAACAGCAGGAGCTCAACACAAGCACACATTCTGGAGCTCAATGAGAAGGGTTAACACAGAAAAAGCAGCAGCTGATATGTCACCCTGCGGGGAACTCGACTGTGCCATTTTTCACTAACAGCTAAGCTCTTCTTGAAAATCACTACATTATGTTACACTCTGCTTAAGATCAGCCATTAAAACCACTGCCTTGTCATACAATTACAGACTGTTGTCTCTCTACATTACTTCACTCTGTTCTGCAATGGTCAGGACCCCAACAGAGCAGGTATTATTTAGGTGGTGGATCATTTTAAGTGACACTGATGTGGTGGTGGTGTGTTAATGTGTGTCAGAGATTAAGGGTCATCTGTTGCTGCACAGTCTGTGGCAGAGTATTACTATCCCAACTGTGACACTGCAGTGACTCCAGCATGTCTGATCCACTAACACACCACCACCACATCAGTGTCACATAACACCTGGTTTGTGGTGGTCTTGATGATTGAAGAACAGAGTGAAATAGTCTAATATTGTCAGTGGAGCTGATAAAATGGACAATGAGTGTATATACAATGAGGTATTTGGTTGATGTGTGTATATGACTTTGGTAAAACATTTGGGTTGTTCAATAAGACAATATATTGAATTATGAGTAACATCAATAATTCCAGAACCATTTCACCACATTTCCATCATTTATACAAAGCCTGTAAACATACACAACTGGTATAAAATAATGACATGAACAGCACAGTAAGAATGCATGTCAGCCCATTCAATTCATTTGACTTAATTAATTTTGTTGGGTCTTGTACATCTGATGAAAGACTTGAATAAAACATGTAACACAGCTGCTTTCTTTTAGTGAACTTGTCTTGGCAAGAATTGTGCTCATGTAACATATTTCATTCATTTACAAACACTTTGTTTGCAGCCATATTTAATCAAGCAAATTCAAAACACGTAGTGTATTATATCTCCGATATATGATCTAAACTTTCAGAAATAAAGACCCTGGACTGTCACTGAGTCACTGGGGTTGTGTGCCTCAGGGTTACATCTTTGGCCCGTTTTAGTTAGGATCATAACAGTATAGTTTTACTATTTTAAATGTTCATTTAGACATAAATATGCACCTATTTACTGGAAAAGCCAAAGCACCTTTAAAACACACTACTGTACCTTAACCTTAATTATACATGTAAATATGATTTGGTTTGTACCTTGGTCTGTCATCATCAAATGAAAACTAACATAGTAAAGACAACATTCAGTAGAAGTTATACTGTGACGAGTTGAACCAGCCATCCTGAGGGTTAAGTGAATATTTACATTGTACCTTGAAGGACAACCACATGTGCAATGTCTTCCTTTCGGACAATCAGACATTAAGGAATCTTGTAGATGAACCGGAGAAGCATCATGTCTCCATGTTTCAAACATTTGTACAAGAACCAGACATCTCTGTGCTGTGATGGATCTGTGAATTCATGTCCTTCTATTCTGCCTGACCAGCCATGAAATGCACAGAGGGAGTGAGAGGATGTTTTCAGGGAAGAATAGAAAGGACTGCATCACAGAGAGACAGAGAAAAAGAGAGAGAGAGAGAGCACTGCAGGTAACCTGTATGATCCTAGCTCCTCTTCTCTCCCTCTTTACTATTCAAATGAGAGGAATGTCTGTTTACACAGTATAAACCTCACAGTCAACACTAAGCATTGCCATCTACTTCCATTGAAATAGACTTAGTTTGATGTTAACAGGCCAAGTAAAACATATATGATCATTTAAACTAGAATTAAAGTAATTAAGGGCCTACACAATGCAACAGAACCTGCAAACACTGCCCCAAGTGGACAAACAGGCCTCAAACTTGCTTTTTGTTGTAAATAGTTGTATGTTGCTTCATTTCATGTCATTTTACCATCATACAATGTTATAATCATAACGTTTGTGCACTAATGACTTGCACCCATTGCTAACATGGATGTGCAAATGCACAGTGTGTGTAGTCCTACGTCACCTCACCAGTGTTGATGGAGGGAGTGCTGCAAGCTCGTTCAGCCTTTGAAGTGATAATGGTATCTGCTGGAGGCCATCTTTGTTTTAAAAACGGTCTAAGCAGCAGCTCGGATTTCCATGAAAAATAAAGCTCACCGGCATCTCATTCATTAGCCCAACTGTGTCGCCTCTCCGCCTCAGCAAACATTTGCAGAGCATTTGCAATGAGGTGAAACAAATCAAATGAAGCGCTAGCGCTAGCACACCTCAGTTAGCATTCTAGATCTTCTTTTTAAAAAAAAATAATCCCACGACAACAGCAGGGTCTACAACAATGGCATCTGTGAGGCCACCGCGTGGTTCAATTCTCACTCGACTCGCCTAATTCAGGTTGACTTTTTCAATAATGGCTGTAAGTTAACTCAATCTAGCGCACAGACAGTGCAATGAATTAGCCTGTCAGTCACGGCGAGATCCTGCATTCCACGCTAGGGCTTGCAATCTGTTTGGCTGTAACGCAATTAAGCAACAAATGGAAATCAGGGTTGCTCTAAATGCATCTGTCAGAGGACGATGTAAAGAGATGCAGAGATGATAGGAAGGGGAAGGTGGAGAACAGGAAAAGAAAAGGAGAGTCAAGCAGAGATCGTCCTCCCTCTGAGATCGTTCTGGTAACGATTTATAATATAGGCCAGCTTTTGAGCTGTAATTTACAGTGCAATTTCCCAGAACTTGTGTTCTATCAGCATAACTGGTGCTATTTCTCCATGTGAATTACAACATACACGGTCATCATTAGGACCACCTCTGGTTTTGAGATGTCACAGACAGTGGAGGTCCTAGCCAGTTTGGTGCCCTGGGTGAACAACCCTGTGATAATATGGTACCAGGGGAAGGGTGGTAGCATCTCAGAAACTGCTAATTTGTTCTAAGAGCTGCTGTAGTGAACGTGTACAGAGAATGGGCTTCTATTACATTTAGCCTCCCAACAGCACAACAGTGGTTGCCAGATGGGAACAAGGAGTCCGACAAGTGGTACAGAGCCCTCAATGCATCACAGTGGACCAGATAACCTCTATAATGAAAACAGGAGCAACAAGGAAAGTGTCAGTGATCACCACTGAGCAAACACTCTGAGCCAAGGGTGGTTATTCCCACTATTAGCTGGGCCACCATGTGGTCATAGTATTGTGATATGACTATGTATTAAAAAGTACTCTACCTAAAACAGTATAAGAAAATACTTACTGTAAACAAAATACTTCAGTACTGGTACAGCAAAATAGAAGAATATTATGTCCTAAATTACACAGACTAGTCTGTGAGACCTTAATTAAGATCTTGATGTGGCTTGAGGTAATTTTGTATTTTCAGGTGACTCTTAAGTTCAAGCATTTCTCAGAAATCTCAGAGCTCTAGTTCTAAACTAGACAAACAAAATTTGGTTTGCAAAATTGTCTTTGCTGGTGAAAACATTTGAGGTAAGTGTAAAAATATACAGTGGTACCTTGAGATACGAGCAGACCAACATATAATTTTTTTAAGATACGAGCTGTGACTCTGTCCGTATTTTTGTTCGAGATACGAGTGAAATTTCAAGATACAAGTGGCTGCTGTTAGTTGGTGCGTTGGCGCAAAGGTCCAGTATGGGCAGCACAACACCTGCATCTCATTCTTTCTCATGTGTTACCCTCAGAATCAAGTACAATCTCGTGCACTGTATACACTGCTCAAAAAAATAAAGGGAGCACTAAAATAACACATCCTAGATCTCAGTGAATAAAATATTCCAGTTGAAAATCTTTATTTATTAAATAGTGGAATGTGTTATGAACAAAATAACATAAAAATGATCAATGTAAATCTAAATTATTACTCCTTGGAGGTCTGGATTTGGAATCATACTCAAAATCTCATACCACCCTCATGGAGTCTGTTTCTGACAGTTTGAGCGGAAACTTGGATATTATTGGCCTGCTGGAGGTCATTTTGCAGGGCTCGGGCTCTGCTCCTCCTGTTCCTCCTTGCACAAAGGAGGAGGTAGCGGTCCTGCTGCTGGGTTGTTGCCCTCCTACGGCCCCCTCCATGTCTCTTGGTGTACTGGCCTGTCTCCTGGTATCTGCTCCTTGCTCTGGACACTGTGCTGACAGACACAGTAAACTTTCTTGCCAAAGCTCGCATTGATGTGCCATCCTGGATGAGCTGCACTACCTGATCAACTTCAGTGGGTTGTAGACATCACCTCATGCTACCTCTATGGTGAGAGAACTGACAGAATACAAAAGTGACCAAAACATCAGCCAGAAAGGATGAGAACAGAGAAAAGGTCTGTGGTCACCAGCTGCAGAACCACTCCTGAATAGGGGTTGTCTTGCTAATTGCCTCTCATTTCTACCTGTAGTCTGTTCCATTTGCACAACAGCAGGTAAAATTGATTCACAGTCAGTGTTTCTTCCTAACTGGACAGGTTGGTTTCACAGAAGTGTGGTTGACTTGGAGTTACATTGTGTTGTTTAAGTGTTCCCTTTATTTTTTTGAGCAGTGTATATATGTATGTTTCTTAATTCAAAACATGTCTTTTTGTCCATAATTTAGGATGGTTTGGGGATGTTTCACAGGGCTGGAACAGATTAAATATATTTCACTTATTTTAAATGGGAGAAATTTGTTTGATATACGAGTTGACTGACTTACGAGCTCTGTTACAGAATGAATTAAACTCGTATCTCAAGGTACCACTGTATAAATATAATGGGGTCGTCATACTTTTGTCAACACAATTCTCTTTCTACCCTTTTCTTCAAGAACTACTGTGAAAGTGAGGCTGTGCAACCAAGATTCTGTACAATCAAGACCTGTTTGGAGTCTTTAGTTTACAACTGGAGACTAGCTGTGAGACTAACATTTCTAACAACTACTAGAAGTCAATAGTCACTTGAAATAAACCAGCTGTTACAAAAATACATCAATACAAATCAAGTTAAGACCCCACAGAGTATTCAATGTGATTTAGGACACAGTTTTAGTCTGCTGTACTATTTATACAGTTTGTAGAACACAAGTTCTTTGTTTTCCTACACTGTAAATGAGCACTGAAGACATCCAGACTGTGAGTGAACACATAATGAATCATGTAGTAAACTTAAAAGTGTTAAACAAACCAAAACATGTTTTAGATTCTTCAAAGTAGACAC
>BRDA01041061.1:0-19089 GCA_036984385.1 Crenuchus spilurus
AATCTTGAGATCGGCTAAATTTCAAAAGATATCGGCCGATCGCCGATCACATATTTTGATTAAAAATCGGCCGATACCGATACATAGCCGATCGACCGTTCCATCTCTACAAAAAACAAAACAACAAGGGGGACTACTATGATTGACTGTGGGTAAAGATACACTGAGAAAGTGGTAGACAAAAGTAAACAGGATGAAAGAGAGAGATAGTTTTTGCGTTGTTTTCATTGCAACAATATAAAATTTTAATGAAATAATGTTGATAAAATAAAAGAAATGAAATGATATCTGAAAATGTGATGCTTGCTTAGCTCTGTGGGTTTTCTTATCCATCCACTGCAGGGCTAAAAAAGCCCCAGTTCTCATGTCGCCCATGCAAAGCCTGGCTGTTTGGTCTCCAGTAGAAGCTCTATTTTTCTCTCTCTCTCATTTTTTAAAGGCGTTTAATTAAAACTTCAGGCAGTGGTGGTGGTGGTGGTGGTGGTGACAGACCGGTTTCATTTCTGCCCCGAGCTTGGGGAATAATTGCTTATGTCGCCTCTTTCTCCCTTACTCTCTTGTTTAAATAGATATGGATGTGCAGTTCACTCTCTCTCTTTCTCCCCTTTTTGTCACTTCTTTCTTTCTGTTGTGCTTTATTGCCATTTGCATTAGCAGCAGTGAGAGGGAGGATTTATTATGAACCGAGATGGACAGTCACCACTGTAGAAGTAGTGTGGATATAACAGGAGCTGAGAGAAAACATGACTCAGGCTGTTGTTTGTGAGGGGTCATCTGTCTAACTTGTACCTGCACACAATTCTGGACCAGATAATTGGGAACAAAAAAGGACATGTAATCTAAACTGTGCCGTGTAATAATCACAGTAGTCACATTTATGTTTAAGATAAAACACATAGGTAGATAAGCTAGGTGTTTCACTGAATATAAGTTACTTATATTATTGAAAATATATTTTATCCTTTAAGGAGTTCCTGTGTTGAGCAGTAAAATGCTGAAGTATGCAGTTACAGAAAAAAAGCTAAGATTTTCAATAGAACCAATATTTAAGGGCTGTACACAATTTCAGTACACTTTTTTTGTAAAAAATTAGCAAACATTTCCTCACAGTTTGCTAACTCTGGTCTGTTTTCACACTGAAAAAAAGTCATACACACCACTGGGTATTCCAGCCAAACAGCAACAGGAGGCTTTGGTGCTCATTCCCAGGACAGAGGAAGGGGAGTGAAGGAGTTTAGATTATGAAGGAGTCAGAATACTGAAAGGCATGAAAAAGGTTGAGGATGTTGCTGTCTTTTTTCCTGATAATAACATTGACATTTTTTTTGCTTTTTCACAGAAATAGATCTGTATTGTTTTGTCACATTTGTAAATGTTCGTTTAGCACCGGCAATTGTACCAACAGTTTGCTAACAAACAAGCTAGCTAATGGTAACGTCGCTAAAGCTAATTACTTGCCTTGAAGTTGTTCTCTGTATTTCATTACCTTGGCAAATGGCGTGCATTTGAAGTTTTGGAGGAGGAGCTTCTGAAGTGAGGGGTGTGTTTGTTTTGTCGATAAGTTCAAAAATCAATATGGCATCTGTTCTTTCTTTCTCATTTTTCTCCATTCTGTCTCTCTCTCTCTCTCTCTCTCTCTCTCTCTATCTATCTATCTATCTATCTATCTATATATGTGTGTGTGTGTGTGTGTGTAGTTTGTATGATGTCAATAGAGGCATGGGATCTGGATGAGCCTGGAGAACTAAACACTTTCAGTCATGGCCAAAAGTGTTAGCACCCCTGAATTTTTTCCAGAAAACAGTGAACGCGTCCTCTATGGGCCGATCCGGATTCAAGCATATTAACAGAGATTAATTAAGTATTAGACTCTTTGACGTACGGTCATGGCCGAAAGTGTTGGCACCCTGATTTTTTTCCAGAAAATTAAGTATTTCTCCCAGAAAATCATTGCAATTACACATGTTTTGTTATACACATGTTTATTTCCTTTGTGTGTATTGGATCAACACAAAAAACAGAGGAAAAAAAGGCAAATTTGACATAATTTCACACAAAACTCCAAAAATGGGCCGGACAAAATTATTGGCACCTTTTCAAAATTGAGGGTAAATAACTTTGTTTCAAGCATGTGATGCTCATTCAGACACCTGTGATAAGTAACAGGTGTGGGCAATTTAAAAATCACACCTGAAACCAGATAAAAAGGAGAGAAGTTGACTCAATCTTTGCATTGTGTGTCTGTGTGTGCCACACTAAGCATGGAGAACAGAAAGAGGAGAAGAGAACTGTCTGAGGACTTGAAAACCAAAATTGTGGAAAAATATCAACAATCTCAAGGTTACAAGTCCATCTCCAGAGATCTTGATGTTCCTTTGTCCATGGTGCGCAACATAATCAAGAAGTTTACAACCCATGGCACTGTAGCTAATTGTAGCTAATCGGCATCATGAAATCTGAAGATTACCAAAGGAATTTTGAGTCGCAATGTAGGGCCCAGTGTCAGAAAGCTGGGTTTGCGTCCTAGGTCATGGGTCTTCCAGCAGGACAATGACCCCAAACATACTTCAAAAAGCAGCCAGAAATGGATGGAAACAAAGCGCTGGAGAGTTCTAAAGTGGCCAGCAATGAGTCCCGATCTAAATCCCATTGAACACCTGTGGAGAGATCTTAAAATTGCTGTTGGGAGAAGGCACCCTTCAAATATGAGAGACTTGGAGCAGTTTGTAAAAGAAGAGTGGTCCAAAATTCCAGTTGAGAGGTGTAAGAAGCTTGTTGATGGTTATAGGAAGCGATTGATTTCAGTTATTTTTTCCAAAGGGTGTGCAACCAAATATTAAGTTGAGGGTGCCAATAATTTTGTCCGGCCCATTTTTGGAGTTTTGTGTGAAATTATGTCAAATTTGTCTTTTTTCCTCTGTTTTTTTGTGTTGTTCCAATACGCACAAAGGAAATAAAAATGGGTATAACAAAACATGTGTAATTGCAATAATATTCTGGGAGAAATACTTCATTTTCTGGAAAAAATTCAGGGGTGCCAACACTTTCGGCCATGACTGTAATTTATTCTATATTTAATATTTAAGTTCCAACCTTTGCTAGAATGACTTTGTTCCATCTCTGAACCCCCTGGCCTGGACTGGAGGACCCTGGAACCCTGGTGTTACTGTGGGGCAGAGCCAGGGGCTTCTGAGGTCAGATTGGAGACACTGGAGAGGTTTAGAACAATCTCTTGCATTTCATTTTATGTTTGTATGTTGTGCTTGTTTCTTCTTTCAGAAGCTGTCAGAAATTAATATGCAGAGATGGTGGTGGCTTGATATATCCCATGTGGTGTTCACAAACGCTTACTGCTGTGTGTGTGTGTGTGAGAGAGAGAGAGAGCGAGAGAGAAAGAGTATTCCACACAGCCATATCTGCCTCCTGAAGTGGGCTTCATAATTGTTCTCATTGACGTATTCAATCACCAAGGGAGTGGAAAAAAATCAGGTAAGCATGGTGATTTGGTCTGGGTTGTAATAGCATGCACCCAGGAGTGTGTATGGTTCTTTTATTAAAAAGCCAGTTCTTCAGACCTGCAGATTAAAAACAAAAAAACAAAAAAACTTCACCTAATGACCAACCCACCACCATCCTTCCAGCCAAACTGATTTTCAATTGCACTTCTCCTGTAATCAGCCCGATAAAGAAACTCTAACTTCCTTTCCAGCAGGAGGTTGTGCTTAATATGGCCAGAGTATGAATATTTCATCAAAAAAAGCAGCTACTGTGCATGTTTTATTTCCCATTTTCTGAATGTTAACTGCTATTTTAGCAGCGAGGACTTGGGCGTGCCAGGAGGAAATGAATCAGACAAGAACAGAAGGGGCTTTGCCTCCTCCTCGCTCACGCGTATTAGCTGTGAGTTATGGGCTCTTAGCCTACAGAGGGTCGCGCCATACACACATACTTCATTTTAGTTATTGCTATAAATGTAATCTCTTAGTTAATGGGCAGTGCAGGCTAGAGTAGATGGGAAAGAGAAACAAATGAAAGAGCAAGGTGTGTGTGTGTGCGTGTGTGTGCTTTCACGTGCAGTGCATACGCTGTCACAGGCAGTGCATATGTATTTGGTTTGCTGATATTTGACTGCAAGAATGAACAGATATCCAGTCAACCACAGGGAACCCTTCCCCCAAAAGGGTACTTTTAACCAAGACCAGAATAAGGTGAATGTTTATGCTTTAACGCAGTAGCACTGGTGTTAAGAGGGTAAAAATAATGAGTAGCTCCTTTGAAAATATTAAATTATTCCAAATAGAGGGAACAGACAGACGTTTTGATGCATATTGAGGAACATTTTATGGACAAAGCTAACGTCAGAGTAGTTAGCCTAGTAATACTTAATCACTTTAGGTACTTTTACTTTAGCAAAGTGTAATGTGTTGCAGATATGAGCAAAACAAATTCAACTTACAGTACCATTACACCATAAAATAGCAGTTTAACTGAAATTTCTGTCTATTTCTCTGAAATGTAATAAATACCAGAATACTGATTTTAGAATTCAAATACTGGGGAGTATTTTGGTATCTGTTCACAATTCCTTAGCACATACATTTATGGATTCACACTAGTGCTGGGCGATAAAACGATATTGATTTCCTTTTAACGATAGTTTTTTCCTCGATGACGATAAGCCGGGACAATAGAATTCGATAAGCATTAACGTTCGTGTCCATTTCACGTCTAAGTAGCTTGACAGTGAGTTCAGAAGTCTGATACTGCTGCTTGTTAGGTCCTCCTCACCAGCGCTGCCAAAATGCACTGTTGGTGATTGGGCGAAAGAGCACGAAGTCGCTGTGTGTGTGTCTGTTTGTGTGAGAAGGAGAAGGAGGGGGGCTTGCTGTGTGTGTGTGTGTGTGTGTGTGTGTGTGTGTGTGTCAGCCCGAGTGCTAGCATTAGCCTGTTAGCTTGGCTCTCTAGCCTGATGTTATTTTGCCGTGGCTGCGGCCGATAACAATCATTGTAAGTTTCAACAATAAAGCGACGACTGTAAACGTCTTTCTCGTTCATCCTTTCAACGCGTCCAGCCGGATGCTACAATATTATGTTCTGGCAATAAAGAATTTAATATTTTAAATAGTAACATTTCATGTATTTAGTCTGATGTTTTTAGAAAGATGTTTAAAACTATGACAGTGTTAGAAAATTTAATGTGATAATTATCGAGATTGATCAGTATAGAAAAATTTATCATGATACATTTTTTACCCATATCGCCCAGCTCTAATTCACAGAGTGTGTTTGTACATATGCATGTGTATACTGATTTATTTGTGTACAGGTATGTGTATATATAGACTTATATGCATGTGTGAATTTTTGCTTTCTGTGTGAGTGGACATTGGCTCTGGAGAGTAAGTGTAAGGAGTGGTGTGTATATATGTGTGTGAGGTAATTAAGTATTGATTTTAGAGCAGGCAGGGTAATAGGAAATGGCTGGTCTGGCCCTAATTACGGGCAGTTGCCAGATTGGTCCTGTCTCCGCTGAAAGGATGATGGCTTATAGGATGGAGCAGAGCTCTGGGGCAGAAAGTTTGTGACCGCAGCAACCCTCCTACATTATGTCACATTAATTAGAGCCTCTGCTGACGTAAACGGACAGTTGTCTTTGCTCTCTTGATTCTGTTGGCATGTTGAATTGATGTATTTTTGGCAGATGGGAGTATGATGATGTTGTAGTAAAGTCTTGTATCTCTGAGTAGCTTATTAGACATAAAAACATTCTTAGCTTTAATATACATTAATGTAAGAGTGATCGTGATATTTTCAGTAAAAGGTTTCGATTTGATAGCCAATATATATTTGACCTACTGCCATTCATCTTGTTCTGATTGGAAATCTGCATCATAAACTCACTCAATTTGCTGGGAAAATGATTTTGCATTATCTAATTTCCTCTAAAACAGTCCGCATAAATGTGAAAGCCTTATGGAATTGCATAATATCTACCTAATCAAAGAGCCTCGGTGATGAATTGACTCCGATTCAATTTAAGGAACAACAGAATGACAGCAGAGCTGCCAGACAGCTGGTGGTCTCATAGGGACGTGTGCAGAGTAACAGTACCCCTGATCTAAGTCATTAGAATAATCTTTAGATTATGCATCCAGCCTATTTTCCCAATCATTAATCTTGTTAGGCATTGCTCTTGAGGAAAGCTTCTCCATCTTCTCGATAATGAGCATGTGCATTTTTGCACACCCAATCACACCCATGCACACACACTCGCACAGTGTTTATAGAGAGCCAATGAGACATTTTGAACACACACAACGAAAAGGCAAATAATAGAATTTACATGAATAAAATATGTTGAATTTGCAAGTTTTGCTTGCAGTTTACTGGCTATTGGTGATATACGTGTTGATGTAATATACTTTATTCTTGTGGAAAAATGTGCTTAAATCATGTAAATGTAATGCATCACTTTTTTTCAGACTACATTTTCCTGCCTGTAAGTCCTAATGCTTTCAGTAATACAACAGGTATCCATAATGCGGAATGGATCTGGTGTATTAGGTTCTTTCCCAGATAGGTTTGTAACAGAAGTCCTGCATCATCTCTGAAGAATTTGTATTTCATGCCTGCTGGCAGCATTGTGTGGATCTGGACAGCGATCTGCATTTTGTAACGGGGTCAGCCGTGCCAGCTTGGCCTTGGAAGCCCATCCCCGGGCATCTTTTAGATTTGTGTTACGATACTACAGCCAGATAGAAACTAGTGTGCCAGGCCAAAACTGCAACACTGCACGCTGTTTATTAGACAGGATGCTTTCATGGCAGATTTATTTATTTATTTGTCTATACAGTTGGCCCTTTTTACAGCACACTTGAGCTGATGGCATTTATATTAAATACCGTTGTAGAGTTTATGCCTTGTTTTATTGCATGTTAGACAATTCCAGTTAATATTAAGTTCTAATATAACCGTATTAATTAGTAATCGTTCATCTATATGAGCTCCTCAGACGCGGACGGGATTATTTACGTAATGACATTTGTCATAGCTGCACTTGTTATTTTTGTATCCAGCCTGGCTAGAATGCAGAATGTCAAATAAGCTGCAAAATCACACCTTTTGTTTAGTCTTTGTGTGTGTGTTTGTTTGAATGAGAAGGGCATCACAGCTTCCTGTAAAAGAAGTCAGTAGGACTCCCTTTGTTAAAATAAAAACTAAAATAAATCAATCAATAGGCCAAAAGCTTAATGTACATTTGCTTCAGAGAGAATTTTTCATATCAATGCACCTTCATCTATAGGCTCTACTGTTTCCTACTGTCTGAAAGCTGGGCCCATTTGAGCCCTGCTGTGTGGAGTCTGGAGACGATGGAGAGGGTTTTGTCTCGTCTGGGCTCCCCCGGTCTCTCTAACAAGGCAGCACGGAGCCGCTCAGAGAGTGTGGAGTGTGTGTACGGCCTACTGCATCTCATTGAGGCGTGTGCGCACCATTGTGTTCCAGACTCATCTGAATATGAAAGTGAGTGCAGAGAGAGAGAGAGAGAGAGAGAGAGAGAGAGAGAGCACTCTCTGAAACATGCTCCATCCCTCTACAAGCCAAAGGGAGGTGTACAAAGAGGGACACATGACATGACAAGTAGAATGAAAGAATAGGGGTTAAGGAGAAAGGACAGCAATGAGGGAGAGAGAGAGAGAGAGCAGTTGTGCGAGGATAAAAAAAGGAGTATGGAGAAGGAACAGAGCAAACAACATATAGAAAGAGGATAGATACAGAGAGGAATACAGCGAAAAGGAAGAAAAACATGTGGAGAAAGAATAGTTAAAGATGACCGTACCAAAGAAAGAGATGATGCAAACAAAAAACAGTAAAGAGGGAGGATGAGTGTGAGAGAGAGTGAGGAAGGGATGGATAAACAGAGAGGAGGAAGAAAGGGAGTGAGAGAGCAGAAGAGATAGAGCAAGAGGAGGAAGAAAGAGGAGTGAAGTTGTTTGAAACATTGGACCTGAGGCTACTGCAGTCCCCTGAGACTTCAGCATCGTGTTCTAACAAGCTGCACACCAGTCATTTCTACCCTAAACACAGGTGGACACACACACACACACACACACACACAAACACTTTCTGTAATGGGGCCAGCGCACACGCTCCAATCATTATCGCCTTCCTCCTTATTCCCTGTTCCAGACTGTTTTTTCTCCTCCTCTTTGCTATTAAAATCACTTTCTTTTGATCTGTGCTTCACATGTTGTTAGTCACCTACTCATCTGAAATAGAGTCTGGATTTTCTGATTCACTTTTCCTCCCACTAGCTTAATTTCTTTTCCATGTGTGAAAGGGTTTGTGCTGAAAGGCCAGTTGGCAAACATCAGCAACATTGAACTGTGGTCATAGGGTTTTCTACGTGCCAAAGGGTGCTAAATGAGGCGAGACTGAGCTAATCAACGATAGCTGACAAACTCTGGGTTTTACGATAGTCTAGTGAGATCTAATCATCCCAAGAGATCTTACACTGCCATGACTGTGCTGGGACGTTAACTACAATTGTTTTGTGACATTTGTCTCTGATGGAGTTTTATTGCAGGTTTATCTTTTTTGACCTTTTGGGTGCTAAAATGCATTTAGCACGGATAGACAGTTCTTCCAAATACCTCATTACAACTAACATTTAATGCCATAACATGACACACTCTTCCTTTTTTTGACAAAGGCAGCTTTTTATCGGGTAAGCTTGAGGTTGCAGAGAAAGCAGATCACGTAGCACATGCAGACAATGGCTCTGTCTCAATACCTAGTGAGCTCTTACATAGACAGCATTTCAATCTCAGTATGGAAGAAGGGTTATTCTTAGATACTTCAAAATGTTGCCTACTGAGATACCTTATTTTGACCAAATATCGAGAGAGCATCAAAGGCTTCCACAGTCGTTAAGGCAATCCCACAATGCAGCGTGGTTCGGTGGTAGCAACCGGAGCAGCCAGTAGCAGGACAAGTTATTCTACTGAAACTGCAGGATCTATATTGACGATATGCTGAAGCTGGTCACATGCAGTGGGCAGGACTACGTGATGTCATAGCTCTCTAAATAGTCTCTTTTTTTTTTTTTTTTGCCAATTTTTATCCCCTTACCAATGTAGTAGTAACCAATTAGCCCATATCATCTATTAGGACTCCCAGCTCTGAATGGACCAATCAGTAGTGTGAGAGCTCCATCTACCTGCCCACTGCCAATTTTTGCTCTCTTGGACCCCGGCTGTTGATGGCAAACAGCATGACCGGGATTTGAACTTGCGATCCTCCTGGTCATAGTGTCAGCGTCTTAGCCTGCTGAGCCACTCGCTGCCCAGTAGTCTCATTTATCTGTCTTTTGCCTGAAAACCACCTGAAAACATCCCAGTCCATACATTTGTAAAGTAGATATCATGCAAGGAACTTGTTAACTGCTGACTTTCATTTTCTTGTAGCTTCCATTCCATTTTCTCTCTCTTACTAGCTTTGGTGCATTACATTAATTGCTAGCATTTTTGATCACACAAGCCCCAACTAGCCATTGAGCTAGCCCTATTGTTTCACATCACTGACTGACCCACCTAGATACCAGCTCGATGATACATCTTCTCCAAAAGCACCTGTTTTTAACCCCCCCAACTAGCGTAGTAGAGTTGTAGTGTAAAGAATGAGGTTTAGAAATAGCATGCCCCAGTTTCTTTCACTTTAATGTGTAAATTAAGCCCTTCAGGTGAACAATATTATAATATTTCAGAATGTGCAGGCTTTTTGTGTTCTTGCCGTTTGTTAAAAAAAAAAGTTTGAATTCAAAGCGACAGCTTTTTGCTCTGCGTTGTACTGTGCGTGGCTGCTGCTGCTAGCTGTTCCTGAGGTTTTGTTTGAGGAGGTGTTTTCGAGGCTGCTGTTGCAGACTGATAGTGATCTGAGGTGAATGTGATGTGTCTTTTGTTTTTCCACCTGTCTTGAGTTCTATGGTAATCGGTTCTGTAATGCTGGCGTTCTAACTCAACTAAAGACTGTGGTTCTGTGCTGCTTGACAGACTGCTTTCCCTCATATAGACTGTACTCAGTATTGCAGTGAAATAAAAGTGTGTGGTCCATTCTCAGTCTGTTCTGTCAGAAACTAGTTGACCAAGTAGGTGGACTGGACCTGATCTTAGATCAGCATCCTTATTTTACAAAGTTTAAAAAATGCAGCTCCTGACCACAGCAAGGCACTTGCTGGTGTTTGGGTACCACTGTATCACATCTGTAATGTCCTGCTGTCTGTCACACACTGTCCTGTTGTTCAGTGGAGCTGGATAACAACAGGGAAGCAGGCATGTCCATCTCAGCAAGATGAACCATGCAGGGCCTTGTTTCAGATTCTGTTTTGTCAGCTGCTGTGGTGTCTTTTATAATCTATTCATCCTGCTGTGCTTCTGTGCTCTGAGCCTTCACTAATGTGTTTGATCATAATATGTAGTTTGATGCATGTTGTTTTATATAGCTTCTATGATCTTTTCTTGTATAGGTTTTGGTTTAGATTACATATATTATTTAACCATGTGAAAAAGTACTTTTTTCTTCCTTTTTTACATGCACTCGTAATTTCTGTAATTGTTCAAATGATGTTTAACATGCAACGCTTTTGTTTAGCTTATGTAAATGGAATGGCATGCGTAGTTAGATTAGATAGATAGATTGATTGATTGATTGATTGATTGATTGATTGATTTTTCCAAGGATTACATTGATGGTTTCAGATTACTTCAGCGTAAAAAAATGATGGGTATTCATGAATACATTTGCATAAACATGTTTATAAACTTGTATGTGTTTATCTAATAAAGCTTTAGCTTGTAACATAGTTTCCCTTCAGATATGCAGCATTGTTTTCTGTGAACTCATACAACATTTTGGGGTGGAGGAATATCCACTGCCAAAACTGAACATAAATAAGCAGGAGAAAACCAAATTATAATTGGTATTAATTACTAATCTTTGGTCATGAATGCATCTGACAATCCAATCAAGGTTCATTACAATATTTTGATAAAAAATAACTTTTTTATTTATTTAATGTATTATTTATTCATGAGAGTGAGCCAAAAATTATGCACACCTTAGTTAAATTCAAACATCTGTTGGCTGTAGGGCTGCACCTAACGATTATTTTTTTAATCGATTAATCTATCGATTATTTTTTTCGATTAATCGATTAATCTAATCATTGCCTTGCTGTCTGCACTTAATAATTTACCCAAAATGATGAAAAAAGAGAAATCCTCTTGATATTTCTATATTTTCTTTAATCTTCACATAACCTGCGAAACAAACTCCTGTGTTAAAATGTACCTTCTCTGTACAGTCAAACATAAAATCTCTCATGAAATTAAAGCAAGATTTTTAACAATGCAAAAAATGTTCAACTTGAACAACAAACAGAAGTAACTAACACACACCCTAGCACCTACACACAATCTCTCTTCCCCTCTAGTGTATGGGTCTACATGTCTCCTGTGTTGGCGTGACTGTAAGAACATTTAGGCATTACAGTGTTACATTATTAGAGTTAAATTAACACCGGGAGTGTTACTGCTTTAAGGTTAGACAAGCTATGGGAGTGTTACACCCTCAGTGTTAATTTAACTCTAATAGTGTTGATTTAACACTGGCAGATTTACTGTGTAAGCACACGTGATGTGTTTATAACTCAGCTCTGGGTCAGAGAACATTAAAATAGCGTACAATGTCTTTATTCTGAAAAGATGCAAATCACTGAATTTAGACCAATAACATGAGATGATGTTAGGAGCTGCAGCAGAATCTCTGTTGTGTATTTTGTTTTAACAACGTTCTAATAATAATATGGATTTATTAGGACTTCTGTTTGTTAAATATAACACAACTAGTGCTTTATGAGATGTTCTGTTGTTTTCTGTGAACGTAATGACAATAAAAATAGTTATTTAAATACAGAAACAACAGAAACAATGTTAGAAACGCGATTCGAGCTCAAAGCAATTTTTTCCTGCACCCCTAATGTGCACCTTATGGAGAAAGTGTTTTGTCAGGAAGAAGTGTGTATGCTCAAGTGGCAGCCATAAAGAAGACCGTCCAACTAGACCTTCCATTCCACGACAGCACTGAGCACATGAACTTATTCTGTTGGATAGCCAAGTGACAGTTGGTTGTGTTGCCATGGCTCTGCGTCTGCTATAATCCACTACAGACTTGTATTTTCAAAAGTTTATGAGAGATGGGTACCGAAACGGCTCACGGAACAGCACAAACAGATGTGCTTGGACATCTGCAAACAAAATTTGGATCCAAGGGTGTTGTGCTGTTGCATGACCGTGCATTACTGTTCACCTCAACATACTGTTGAGTCTCCAAAAACTTGGTTTTGAGGTGTTAAAGCATCCGCCCTACAGTCCTGATCTTCCCCATCAGACTATCACCTGTTTGTTCCCCTGAAAGAAGCCGTAACAGGTTCTCGTCTGATGAAGAAGTGAAGACAGCAGTGTATTCATGACTCGCAGCTAAGCCATAGCTAAGCCATAAACATTTTTAATGAGGGAATATGAAAGCTTGTTGCTAGATGGACAAAGTGTAAAGAAAAGCAGGGCGATTATGTAAAAAAAGAATATATTTGTCAGAGTGTGGCTCATTTTGGAGTCTCCATCATATTTTGTAGCTTCACATTTTGCCCTTTTGCAGGTGAAAAATTTCCAATCAGTCTTCGATGTCCTTTTGATATGGAATTTAAGTAAGCTTCTCCTGTTCGCTGCTCACTTTTTAATGGACTGAAATAGGTGGAACATTTGTCTGAGTGCTCCATTCTGGCTGTTTTAGCACCGTTTGAAACACAAGAGCCAGTTGACCTTGGATGTGCTCGGCTTGGTCCCAGCTCTTCCAGCACACGCTGACTCGCTCGCTGTTAAAACCTCAGTGTAGGCTGTAAAGTTTTTAATACGGGCCCTTTACAACTTCTATAATGGTAGCTATTCAGAGACTGGGCACTTATGAAAGAGAAGCTCTCCAGCAGGCCGAAACGACTGCCTACGCTGAGCATCACCTCAGGCCTCTGTTTTTATCTTGGAACCTCATAGATGGTGTCACTCTGTGCTGGTATATGAAGCCGAAAACAAAGAAAGCCAGTCAACAAACAAGTGTTTATGGATACTTTGGCTTAGTGTTGCTCATCATTACCCAGTACAGTCTGAGATGCTAACAGGATCTGAGTGCACTGTGATGGAGAATTAGATCTGGCACCTGGCAGGGAGAACAAAAGCACATCGGTGGGAGGATGCTTCGTTTAGCGAGTGGAGCGATTGATTGAGATTGGATGCCTATACCATGCTGTTAGGCTGCTCTTTTTAGCTTCAGCAAAGTATCAAAGGTTAGCATTAGCGGTCCTCTGCATGCCAGGTGTACACAAACATTTCTGAGATGTGTGTTTGTGTTTCTGTCACACACAGCACATTGTGATGGTTATTAGTTCGAGTTTCAGGGTTGAATTTTGTTTGAACATTTGAGTTCTGGCTAGGTTACCCTCTCAAATTCATAATTATTTGTTTTTGCACTCTCACAGAATCATTAGGTACTCTTAGAGCATACGATAATGGAAAATGCTCCGGGAATTTTGGCTGGGTGAACACAATGGAATACACATTCTCCACAAAGTGAATAATCGTCTTTTATACATTTACCTAACTTTGAACTGCCTTTTAATCTGTGATCTACTGGCAGAGTATTAGATGTCCGCACTGCTTTGTATCCATGCTTGGTGTGCATAATTGACACATGTGGTAATGTATGCATGCTCGTCTATAGGCAGATGATGGCTGTGGGGATCTTTTCTGATTCTGATGTTCTCAGTAGAAGCCCAGTTCATTAGTTCCCGTTTTCAGTCCAGTGACTACTGGATCCTGAGCTGTGCTCTCCAGCCTTGACATTACTGCCTATATAATGGCCTCATAATGGGCTATAATGGCTGAAGGAGACAGATCGCAATTAAAGAGACTGACAGTCCTACTGTTACTTTCTTCCTTTTTGTCCTCGGTTGCAGAGAGGAAAAAGCAAGCAAGGCTTTTGTAACAGAATCCAGGCAGGAATTACCAAACTGGCAGATATTAAAAAGGGAAAAAATGCCTGTAAAGGAATGCAGTTAATCTGTCTAGGTTGGAGAATTTCGGCAGTAGAGGAAGGACAGAGGTTTAATAGTCTGAAACGAGAACTGAGGAAATATGATCTGAAAGACCTGTGCAGGACTCTGTCGCCATAGAGAGAGAGAGAGAGAGAGAGAGAGAGAGAGAGAGAGAGAGAGAGAGAGAGAGAGCAGTGACCCTCACGTTCTGTGCCAGCACAGATATAGAGCATACCCACAGTAGAAATTACTCTACACATCCGCTACAGGAGGATCCAATGAACTCAGCAGTGCTTTACACAAGTGAATGGGTTTGTGTGTGGGTATATGTCAGAATTCCTAGAGTGAATGCCTTAATTATGTTAATCTCCTAATTCCACTCAGTTGCCTGATGGTTTCCAGTTGGCATGTTCCATAAAACAGCAGGGAGTGTGAGTGGAAAAGAAAGAAATGGAGCATTCAATATCACTCTTCCGCCTCCTTTCTCATGTGTTGTTGCATCACTTTGAGTTACCCACAACTGTCCATTCCAGTCTCAGTCATAGGGATGCATTGCATACATAGTATTAGTGCTGGGCGATAAAACGATACAGATTTTTTTTTCACAATAATCTTTCCCTCAATGACGATGATAAGCCAGGACAATAGAATTCGATAAGCATTAACATTCGTTTCCATTTCACGTCTAAGCAGCTTGACAGCGAGTTCTGAAGTCTGATACTACTGCTTGTTAGCTCCTCCTCACCAGCGCTGCCAAAATACACTGTTGTGTTTAAGACAAGCGTGTGATTGGGGGAGAGCGTAGTGGGGCGGGGTGAGAGAGCACGAGGTTGCTGTGTGCTTGTCTGTTTTTGTGAGAAGGAGAAGGGGGCATGCTGTGTGTGTGTGTGTGTGTGTGTGTGTGTGTGTGTGTGTGTGTGTCAGCCCGAGTGCTAGCTTTAGCATATTAGCTTGGCTCTCCAGCCTGTTGTTATTTTGTAGTGGCTACAACAATAAAGCGACGACTATAAACGTCTTTCTCGTCCATCCTTTCAACACGTCCAGCCAGACGCTACAATATTATGTTCTGGCAATAAACATTTTAATATTTTAAATAGTAACATTTCATGTATTTAGTCTTATGTTTTTAGAAAGATGTTTAAAAACTATGACAGTGTTAGAAAATGTAATATCGTGATAATTATCGAGTTGATCAATATAGAAAAATGTATTGTGATAAAATATTTTGGCCTTATCGCCCAGCTCTACATAGTACATTTACGTATTAGACTCAGCTTACCTTACTTGCACTGGGTCCAGGGAGTCAGAGCACTCAAACCAATGGCTCGAAGAACTTGTCAACGGACAATCTTAAACTGCTAGCTTAGATGTGACTGTTCGCTTCTTCATCTCTCACCACCACTACCATGTGCTGATAAGTGTGCACAAATGCTCCCTTTGACCCCTCAGTTCATTCCTCTCAGCTTCTCTCGGTGGGATTGTCACCTCCTAATTATACCCGAGATCCATTTGACCTCTCATTGAGCCCTTTGCTTCAAACCTTCCTCCTTCTCATTGTGTGTCAATCATTCTCTCTGACTTGTGCAGTTGGCCTTGGCTATTAGACCTTGAGATGGCTCTATCAGCAGTTGGTCCCAGAGGTGGCTAATTAGAGCATGGCTTGCCACAACTGGCAAAGTGCCAGAGACCCATCACCTCAGACTCATGACTCTGTCTCTTACGATGGGCAGCTTGGGGTAGAAGGGCACCACAGGAGACTGGCTACACTGCAGGGGGCAATGCTGAATTTAACTGGGGAGTAGAGGCTCTGAGGCTTCATTGATCTACAGGCTAGAAACAATGACTGTCATTGTTGAATGGTTGTGGGTGACCATTGAATGCTTGCCATTAAAGAGCTAAAGTTCAGAGAAGCAGACAAAAAAAGGAAAAAGTGACAATACAGTTTAGCCGACTGAAAGCGCAGTTGGGTATAAAGTATCCAGTGGCACACTGTAATGTATTCAGATGCAGTCTCTCACAGGATGAGATCATGTCTGCTGGGAGGGTGTTACTTGTTTTTCATCTTCTTTATCTTCTCCCTTTTTAACTCCAGCTGCTGTGGCCACCAGCATGAGGCGGAAATATGCTCTGATTAGCGCTAACGATTGCATCAGTGCGCCGAGGTCATGTATGTTTTATGAGCCCTCCTTTCCATTCCTTTTATCTGCATGGCTTTTTTTCCCTCCATTGCTTTTATCTCCACGCGGACTCAAATGGAATGCCGGCACAGCAAGGTGTGAAGAAAGAATCTATTCCGATGCCCCTTGAGAAGGGTGTCAGCTTGCACTTTTTCTTTCTTCAGTTCTTTTTTTCCCCATCTCAAAGCTCTCCGCTCATCAGAATGTCAGGTTTTTCATTTTTTCTTGTGTCATGCTGCTTTGTAACCAGTGTCTTTTCTGCACTTTGGTCACATCGTTCTGCATGTGCATGAGATAGCGGCGTGAGTGCAGCGCTTATCTGGCTGACCTTGTGTTGAGGGAAGGCCTTGTTGCATCAGCAGAAATGCAAAGAGGATATTTTGCATGTTGGGAACAACGATGGTTTCCTCGGCAGCAGTAGTCGACCTGCTCGCTGCTCTGCTGCAGGATGACCTGAAACATGAGAACAGCTTTACCTACATGTGATTAGCGCTTAATCCTGATGTCGTGGTTCTATTAACATGCCTGGCTGGAATGTTTTTCTATATGCTGGGCTTTCTTAGACGGAGCTGTGTGTGCGTAGTTTTAATCTGCATTAAATCTTAGACTGATGTAAAACAGACTAGTGGACATCGCTTGTTTGTGTAGGGCTGCCTGATGAATTCTGACAATAGCACACGCTGTTCAAATTAGCATCTCATCTTAGCCTGAGGCTAATGCAATGCACGATCACTGATTGCAAGAGCATACAGTTCATGGCTGGGTAATTGAAACGCTGTGGCTTCCTCTTTCCATCCAAACCCTCTGAGACCGACAGTGCCAATTCCTCACTCACTGGCTGGACTTCTGAGCAGCCATCAACAATAGAAACATTGAAAAAAAATACGTTGTTGATGAGTATGTGCTGATCATTTAGCATTTTTGCAGCATTCTGAAATATATAAAAGATGTAAAAGATTGAACTGGTAAATTTTATATCTGAAAGTTGCAGTATTGTCATGGGCTGGTTTAAGTAATTCTGTCCCGTCTTCTAGAGCTAAATTAGACCGCGAACCATCTGCTCACCCGAGTTGTGAAGAGATAAAAGAATTCTCACAAGATTTTGGCTTTATTGGCAGAAACGGAGTTTTAATGAATTCCCTCTGCCTAACACCCTCATTTCATTGCTCATTCCGGTTCCCTTCTTTACCCCACTATCTGTCTCTTTTTCTCTCTGCTTTCTGTTTTTCAGCAGTTACCACCTTTCTGTACTTCCAAAACACTAAGCGCTCCCACACAAGCAAATTAAAGCCATATTGGCACCAGTGATGGCTTCTTGCTCTCTTCTCTCTTGCAGTTGGGCTCCATTAATGGGAGTGAATCTATCATGTGTTTTCCAGGGAAAACTATGCACCCTGCAAAGTCACATGTGAAAGTGGTAAATGATGGCAAAGAGAGATGCACATTTTTTTGTTTTTCCATTCAAAAGTTTGTGCATAGGTGTCTGGAGGGCGCATCTGTTTAACGCATTCTACTTGATTTGACAGAGTGATGATGGGGTATTGCTGATAAGTCAGTAACAGTGAATTGATCTGTTATTATAGTGGTGTGTGGTATGTTTTGAGTATAAAAAAGCTTTTGAGAGAAAGGGACCTTTGATGACATCCGACATATGATGTAACAACAGTCAGTCGTAGGTAAAATGGAAAGCTTGGGTGTAAACCTGGCAGTTCAACAATTTGATGGTCAAACCTGTTTCATTTGTCTTTTTCAAATAGCCTGAACGCTCGCTGTTTTATTCAGACTCTTACTCCAGGTGGACTTGGCCAGCTCCCAAAAACAGTGTGACCGTTTGGTGTGCTAACTGTGCCTGTGTTGAGTTGGCAGACAATAGCAGTTGCCTTTGAGGGAGACAGCAATCAGTACGTGGGTGGAATCGGACTTGCGTGGGCTGATTGTGCTCTGTCCCCAAAGGTACTGTCAGAGAGCCTTGACTGACAGGTTGTTGAAGTAAAGCAAACCACACAGGACCAAATCACTCAACACATTTGTGACAGAATGCCTGTCACGTTTGATTTACACTGACCACAGATGGTTTGACCAACAGAAAGCTTATTGAGGGAAGATCTCAAATGAATAATGAGTCCTGCATCTACGATTGGGAGTTATAGCCCATTCTTTTTTGACATCTGGAACTCTTCCTCCTTAGTCCCTCCTCCCAACTCTCATAATGCCCCTCCTGAATCTACTTCAGATCATATTTTGCCAAGAGGAAGCCATTATAGCAAATAAAACAAGCTCGTTGGCTCGTTGCCCATCCTGCCGGGGCAAATTTATTGAGCCGCCAGTGTGTTCTCCCTGTGGTTGGCCAGAGAGCTGCTCTGTTGCCAGACACAAATCCAGATGATAAATGCAAGACATGGAGAGAAAGAGAGATGGAGATGAAGAAACTAACAGACTGAAACTGGAAAACAGCTGATCTCTTTTTGGGTTCTTTGTGATATCTTGTGTACGACCTGGAATACTAAAGACAGACTTTTAAAGACTTGTACGACCTGGAATACTAAAGACTTAGACTTTTAAAGACTTGTAAAATCTGGAATACTAAAGACTTAGACTTTTAAAGAATTGTACAATCTGGAATACTAAAGACTTAGACTTTTAAAGACTTGTACGACCTGGAATACTAAAGACTTAGACTTTTAAAGACTTGTACAATCTGGAATACTAAAGACTTAGACTTTTAAAGACTTGTACAATCTGGAATACTAAAGACTTAGACTTTTAAAGACT
>BRDA01041061.1:19185-42319 GCA_036984385.1 Crenuchus spilurus
TCAGAAATTTTCAGATTCAGAAATCATAAGAGAATACTAAAGACTTAGACTTTTAAAGACTTGTACAATCTAGAATACTAAAGACTTAGACTTTTAAAGACTTGTACAATCTGGAATACTAAAGATTGTACTGATATTTGGCAGGTTTGTTGTTGAAAGTTCTTAGTCTTCACTTTCTTTCCAGAGCAGAGTAAAATTTCAACAGAACTTGCTATGTAGTTGTTCTATATACTACTTTATGCATAATGATGTTTTTCAGGTCCTCCTGAATCCACAGTTCCATAGTGGTGGCTGCCCATCTCAGTTCTTATTAAATGCTTCCCAATTGAAAGGGTTCTGTCAGCCAAATCTAAAGGGAATCCAGGCCAAGATCGGAGGAAATCGCGCGATGGAAAACCTAAAAGCAATTTGATTCGCTTGACCTGAGAATGGAGGGTAGTATCCATAGCTAGTTTTCATTGCACAGGGATGGGCAGGTAAAAGGCTGATAGGGTTGCTGCAAGGCCTCGTCACCTAAAAGCAATCAGCCCAAAGTTGGAGTAGAACGGGTTGAAAGGAAATTGAGGGCAGCGCTTTCCCACTCACGGTGGATAAGGGAATGCCACTATGGAGGAAGAAGCTGTTAAAAAGGGCTTCCTGCATTTCTACAGATGAGAAGTTGATGCGATTGGGAGTTGAAAGGAGGTCAGACTGGATGCTCACTGAACTTTTATCCCACGGTGTGAATATCATCATGTTCCCACACAAAAAAAACTTCAATCACAAATGCTACTGGTGCTGATTTGGCTCATCAGTTTGTGTGACATTGCATTACTTTACGTTATTATTACTTGATCATTTTATAGTTTTGAAGCAAAGAAGATATAAATAACAAATGTCTACCTTGTTTTTTGGAATCAAGGTTTCATTAAATGGTAAAAAACTAATTTTCTGCTTGTGAACATGGATCAGTAATTGAAATAATTGAAGCTGTACAGTTGAACCTCGATTTTTGTCATTAATCTGTTTTAAAGTGCCTGATGATAAAGCAAACAAACAATAACTGAAGCTATATTTACCATAAGAAATAATGTCCAATGAATCTCTTCCAGACAGTCCAAAATTAGTTTTTATATAGAATAACTATAGTTTTACATACAGAACACAATGAGTAATAAATACAAAAGCCTAATGAAATGGATAAATGAACATTTAACATCACTCTTACAGGTTTATGATCTGTTTTAGAGCCTGCCGGTGTGGTCCAGCCGTTAACCTTTGTTTTGTACAGCCGTTATTAGGGTTCTCGGCCGCTATTTGTTTTAGTACCTGTTTTCAGGCAGTCGCACTGCACGCCATCGATTTAGTGTGACGTGTTTTGGTTTGTTTTGAGTGTTATCAACAAGAAACAAAGTCAAAGAAACAATAATAAACAAAGCCAGAAAAACAATGAGAAACACAGCTAGAATGAATGATGAATGCGTGGCTAAGTGACAAATACGTGGGGGCATGGGGATCTGGTCTTGTGACCAAAAGGTTGCCAGCTTGATGCCCGGGCAGGGCATGACTGAAGTGCCCTTAAGCAAGGCACCTAACCCCCAACTGTAAATCACTCTGCATAAGAGTATCTGATAAATGCCATAAATGTAATGCTTTGTTTTTGTAAAATTAGCGATGAGTCACATGGACACACAAATGAAAACTGGGTAGATGAATGATAACTGGGACAAAACTGTAGGATTTTAAATAGGCCAAACAATAAATGAGGTTCCACTGTACTATCAAAAGTCATGTTTTGGTGAAGTAAGAAATAATTGATATTAACTTACATCATTCATAGAAAGAACTTCAATTACAAACATAACATTGTATCATGTTAAGTAGCAGTAATTTCAGAAATGTTCAGTACCCTGATTGACAGTTTACAGTTATTGTAAAAAGATTTGTACAGTTAAAAGCAGTATGATGTATACACCACCATCACATTACTTGGATTGAAGAATCCTGTAGGGCCAGGTTAACCTGGTTGAGATTTCCTCTTATGGGCATCTGCTTTCTTTCTGACCCTATCCATGCACCACACGTCCCAATATACCAGAAACAGATGTGTCTCCAGCGGAGGGAGGAATGTAACGTGAGCCTCTTTGTCCCCATTTTGCTTTTTTTTCCATCCTTTTTCCATGCTCCCTCCCTCTTTCTCATTCTCAGCAATAACATGGAGCAGCAGAATTAATTAGGCTTGGCACAAGACGCCTCGTCCTAATAAATCACTCCATTATCTCGCAAGGCTGTGTGAAAAACAGCCGCTCGCTTCCTGCAAGGAAGAGACGAGGGCGTGCGCTTAACCCTCTGTTTCCTGCCTTCGTGCTCGCCTGGCCAGTCGCCGGAATAACTGGGTGTTTGATATCTCGCCGCTGGTGCCCATGGGGACGGCGCTCAGCAAGTTCTCTGTCCAGAAAAGTTCCCTGTCCAAAAATGCCTCCCTTATCAGAATGGAAGATCCAGTGCCTGTGCCTAGTGATGCCAGGCATTCTTGGCTAGAAATGTCTTGGCTGCCTGAATTTATAATAAATATATATATATATATATATATATATATATATATATATATATATATATATATATATATATGTGTGTGTGTGTGTGTGTGTGTGTGTGTGTGTGTAAAATAGGGAAATGCATGTTATGCATGTTCTTGATATGTGAATGTTTATTTGGTTTAATATTTGATAACCTGGTATAGCTACAGGATTTCCCTGAAAATAAGACATCCCTTGAAAATAAGACCTAGTAGAGGTTTTGTGATGCTCCCCTGGTGGCTGGAAGCTGCAATACCATCCATGCTGTACAAGTGGTCCAGGAACTGCGATACCAGGAAGACAAGATATAAGACAAACATGTGATTTGGGATTAGCATAGTCACTGTGTGTGTGAGAGAGAGAAGGAGAAGGGGACAGGGGACTCCCTGTGTTAGTGTGTGTTCAGCCCGAGTGTTAGCTTTAGCCTGTTAGCTTGGCTCTCTAGCCTGTTGTTATCTGTTGTGGCTGCGGCCGCCAGCAATCATTGTAAGTTTCAACAATAAAGCGACAACTGTAAACGTCTTTCTTGTCCATCTTTTCAACGCGTCCAGCCGGACACTATAATATTATGTTCTGGCAATAAACAATTTAATATTTTAAATAGTAACATTTCATGTATTTAGTCTGATGTTTTTAGAAAGATGTTTAAAAGACATCCCCTGAAAGTAAGACCTAGCGCATTTTTGGGAGCAAAAATTAATATAAGACACTGTCCTATTTTCGGGGAAACAGGGTAGTATAAGAGGTCATTCATACAATATCTTGAACTTACATACACTTGTTATATTTACTCATTACATACACAACATGTAGTTCAGTGTAGATGTTGCCCCATGAAATATAATATCTAATAGAAGCATTTCCTGTTGTTCTGTGTTTGAGGCATAGTCCAAAAAATTATTCAAATAAGTAAATGAATGAAGATGAGTTCCCATAACCACACCCACTCCTTGTGCATGAAATCTCTTTCAGCAGTCAAAGGCATGTGGGTATATGGGCTACATCTTTATTTAGATACGTGCCATCCCTGCCTGTTTTTTTTTTTTTTTTTAATTAAGTGGAAAAAGAATGGCCCGTACTAGAGAATCCAAATAAATCACCTTCCTTGGAGAGCACTGGTGCAACTGCCACTGATTTCAGCACTCTTAGAAGTGGGTCAGCTAGACTCTGGTGTTTCTCTCTTACTCCAGCTCTCTCTCTCTGCCTCTCTGTCATTTTGTGTCTTTCTCCATGTCTTTCTCTCTCTTTTTGGGGAGTCCAGGCTTAAGTGCTTTGTGATTCTTGGATGATTCAAGGCTGGACACACATACACACTTAGGCTGAAAATGCTTCCTGAGACAGAGGCTCCACTGAGCATCTTGCAGAGCTTGTGTGTTGTGTGTGTGCATGTCCACTCTGCAGGCGTGTCACAGGGCTTAAAGCAGGCTTTGAGCTGCGGCCAGCTGACGGCATGGTTCGAATGTCACCGTCGCTGTTTCTGTCCTGCCGATCCCTGTGTGACAGCATGTCCTCAGCCGAGCTCTTACTGATGCTGCTGCCAGACGAGAGAAAGAGAGGGGAAGATTATGAGCTGCACCTGTGTGCCACACTGCCAAGTCTCCAGGCTTCTTCTTCCCTGTGCCAAGACGGAGAAAAGAGGACGAAAGATCGAGGGATGAGGAAGAGAGGAGGAGTGTGTGTGTGTGTGTGTGTGTGTCTGTGCATGTTTGAGGTAAAGGAAGTCAAGTGTGTTCAGCGAGGCATGCTAATGCAGTTTGCTAACGTGTGTCTGCTGCAGGCTGTGCTCCTCTCCGGCTCAGCCAGGCCAACCCACGCAGGGTCTCACCAGCATTCACACTGAGTTTACACACACACACACACTCCAGTATCCTCCACTGTACACACACACACACACTAGAGTTGTATATGTCATTCCCAAGACGAATTGACGCTGGTTTGGCCGCAAAAGGAGGCCCTACACCTACTAATAAATTATTGTGGTCTAAAACCAGCTATTTCACTTTCATTTCAACCCCTGTTTGTAAAGAGTACTGTTAGAGAAATCACGCAAAGTTTCAGCCGAATATCTCTCATACTTTCAGAGATATAGCATTCAGAGTCATAGTATACTGAAAATCAACTCAGTTTATTTGTGTCACAAGACATTTAAACATCAGAAATGCTTAAAAGTTCATTAAAATACTACAGAAATGATGACTGAAAAAGGACGCTGGATCTGTTTACATCAGCTGAAGATATTCTCACTTGCTCACGTTTGGCGGATGGATACATGCGCTCACATTTCTACACTGAAGAGAAGTAGTTCAGGAGTAGAATGACACCCAACAAGCTTGTGTACCTCCGCGGTAGAATAGTTCTATATCAGGAGTCGTGCGGTCACAGAAACACGTTTTTCAGGAAAATTCTGTAAATTCGCTGAATGACTTTCTGCACAATAACCTGGTTATTTCTGGCACAGATGTTCTCTTACATACGCAAATTGTGGAATAATGGCTCTAGGAGGTGAAGTGTTGACATATTTTGACATCGCTGATGAAGACGGGTAAGCAACAGTACATTGGCTAAGCGTTTGGCCGACAAGCAGCCTGACCTCTACAGAGAGCTGAACTCCACCGGTTATTAAAGTTAATGGCTACACCACAGAGCTTTCTGAAGTGCTTAGTGAAATATTTTATTTGTAACTGTTTACGTCGGCCATCAGCTAATTACTCGCCTTCACACGGGACTCCTGATGCTCACATGTTCACGTTTCTGTCGCTGTTAGGCTGTATGTTTAAAGTATGTATTACATAGTAATTTTATTGCTTTATTTAGCAAGGATTAATTTGAATAAAATTTTTGAAACAAATCAGATTTTTCAGTGTTTTTTAAGTGTTAAATAAACAATTGGATTTCAGACAAAGGAATTACTTTATATTTTTGTTGTATTTTTGCCAAAGTGTTGTTTGGTATCGAGAATCGCTATACTAAGCTTAGTATCGTGACAACCCTAACACCCACACATAAGTTTGTTTCTTATGTCCTACATGTATTATATCATCAATAAGAGTGAATAACATGGCTAATATTTAGTATTGTGATACTTTAAGATATTTCCACTATACAATATACATCACAATGTTTAGCTTAACAGTAAATCTAGTCCTTTTAGTAACATCACAGCACTTAAGCCTGGACTTAAACCAACTCTGCACAGAGCAGAACATAGCAGTGATGCATAAGTATTTTGATTAGTTACATCACTGTATATTATGCATCACAATACTAAGTTTTTCTGAAGTTTAATAAATTGGAACAGAAAAAAGTTCTGGCACTACTTCATTTATTCATATTCATATTCATATTATTATTATTGTTATTATTATTATTGTTATTAATTAATTATTAATTAATTAATTAATTAATTAATTTGTATTATTATTATTGCATTTCTCATACTGCACTGCACTAAACCTAAGATCAGACTCTGTGTTCTCTTTATAGTGAGACATGCAGTTGGTCATCATTCTTTAAGTATGTCCATAATGTTGGCCTTTTTTTTTCATGGTCTGTTGACCCCTGATACACACACACACACACACACACACACACACACACTCCCGTCTCAATTTCTACAAAACCCATCCCATCCCACACATATGCACAGACTCTCTCTCTCTTTCTCCATCACTCGCTCCATACGCTTACGCACAGTTCTATCCCCCCTACACACATACAAACACAGACCGACAGTCAGTGGCCAGCTTGTCGAGCATCCCCCGACTGGCCTTGTGGAAGCCCTGGAGCTCTGATGATGCATGAGTACTGAGTGAAACAGCACATTCAGAAAGGCACGAAGGGGCAACCCACTAGAGGCTCAGAATTTCACCTATTCTGTGCAATACCTACCCACACTAGAATACCACATCTCTTACAACAAGAGACGTGAAGTGTGATGTGTGTGGACTTCTCTAGTGTGCCCATTTTGAATATTACTAAAATGATAGCTGTTTCTTATAAAATGCATTATATACACTCAGATTTCATAATTAATCAGTTCTAAAATCATTTTATAGTTTTGAAGGAAAGAAGATATACATGACAAATGTTAATTTTTTTTTTTTTTACCCAAAACAAGTTTTCATAAAATGCACAGTAAATCTGCCAGTGTTAAATCAACACTATTAGAGTTAAATTAACACTGAGAGTGTTACATTTTGACACCCTCAGTGTTAATTTAACTCTAATAGTGTTAATTTAACACTGGCAGATTTACTGTGTGGTAAAAAAAAAAAAAAAAAATTTTCTGCTTGCAAACATGGATCATTTGAAATAATTGAAGCTGTACAGGGGAACCTCGGTTTTTGTCATTGATCTGTTCTAAAGTGCCTGATGATAACTGAAACGAACTATAGCTGAAGCAATAATTCCCATAAGAAATAATGTCAATACAATTAATCTGTTCCAGACACAAAAATACATTTTATATAGAATAACTATAATTTTCATACAGAAAACAATGAGAAATAAATACAAAAGATGAATTAAATGGATAAATAAACATTTAACATCACTCTTATGGGTTTACACTGTGTTTTAGAGTGTGCCAGTGTGCTCCAGCCTTTGATTTTCACACCTGTTCTCGGCTGCTCTTTGTTTTCACGCCCAATTTCAGGCAGCAGTTAGTCGCTTTAGTTTGTTTTGCACATTATCAACGAGAAACAATGAGAAGCCAGAATGAATGATGAACTTGTGGTTGGATGCTTTATTTTTGCTAAATTAGCAGGGAGTCGGTTTGGCATGTTGAAGAAAACTGGGTGGATGAACGATAACTGGGACAAAATTTTGCTGAAAAAACTCATTGATAGTCTTGAGAGGGCAAATGATAACCAAGGTTCCACTGTATTGTATACACAAACAATACCCAGACTGATAACCTTGATGATAAAGAAGGCAGAACTGCAGTGGTCTACAACATGACCACCTATTTATTGTAAGGAGCTCTTCATGTTCTACCATAAACCCCTCTGAACTGCCTGTAGGGTCTGCTGAGACAGGAAATGTACTGAAGTACACTCTGTAATTGGTAAAGAACCTGACATTACTACATTTATACTTTATAGAGGTTCATAATATTAATTAATAATGAATTCTCCAGTCTGTTAAAGATCACAGCGTTTGCACTCCAGTTTCCAAGCAGTGAAGGATAAGTGATCTGTAAGGCCAGATAGATCTGCTCAGAAGGTAAGTGGCCCACTCAAGAGCAAGGAACAAGCCGTACTGTTTATTAGGTCAGTAAGTGCAAGAGATTGTCAGAAATCCGCTCAAAGACATGACTAATGGAATGCATTTCTTTGTAAAATGTAATATTGGTTGGGGGTGATGTTTTTATTTTCCTTTGCATCATTAGAGTGTTTTCATTTTTCTCCACACTAAAAGTCTCATTTAGAGAGCAGAGATGTTATCAGGGAAAAAAATCTCCTTGTATCAACAGTGTGGTTTTCTCTCTGCCTGAAGCTGCATGTTAGATGTTTATTTAAACTCGTTATTGTTTTTGTGTGTGTGTGCGTGTGTGTGTTTTAATTGACGTTGATCTTAACAGTAAATCTCTTCCCCTTAATAACATTTTCCTGGACTTAAACCAACACTGCACAGAGCAGAACATGGCAGTGATACATTTGTACTTTGATTAGTTTCCCTCTAGGATAGAGTTGTGGTTCCAGACAAGGGTTACTCGCAGGGTTGACTTGGAATGCCAGGCTATGCTGCGTGTCTGCATGTACATGGATCAAAAAAAGGCTTCATAATGAGATCATGAACCTGGTCGAGGAACCTTGTTTTCCGGTGCACTGTTTACTCAAGACATCTACAAAAACGGATCACTTCAACCTGAGAGGCTTAGGGGACACCTCTCAGCACCTATTTGGCGCCATAACATCCGGGTTACACTCAGAGAGCCAAACCTGCAAATTGCTGTGGGAGAACGTCTGAAGAATTGCTAGCAAGCTCTAGAACAGAGGAATCACTGCTGTTTTTTTAGCTGTTGTAGCCTTTTTAATGACTGTGATTGTCATTTACTGGATGAATTCTAAAATGCAAAAACCATCCAAATAGGCTTTCAATGACTGTCATTTCGTTTTCCTGAAGGTGTTGTTTTTATTTTTTTTCTGCCACATTTTTGATCTGCATGAGAACATCTTTTGTAATCACAAATTTTGCTCAGTGAGATTCTTTACCACAAATATTGCAAAAGAAAGTAGTAGCAAAAAAAATCAGCATCAAGAAGAATAAAGGGAAATTTTGGTCCACACATGCGTTTGACCATCCTTAATTTTTGACCATTCAGTAATCAGGGGTGTTTGTCTCAATTAAGAAAATTACAAGATTGAAGTTACATACAAAGTTTGTGGATACGCACTGATAAAGTGCTTCATAATCTAACAGTGTTGAGAAGTCCTGACATCCTTCACAATTAAACATTGATTTGTCTCAGTGTTCTTATTAAATAAATTGTGAGCTATAATAACCAATGAATTTCTGCCGTATGTCTAAAATAGATAATCTTACAAGAAATGGTCTTTGTAACACCCCAGGCACCAATTTCACTTTATAGATTACAGATAGAACGAAATAACATTTATCTTGAAGAACCTTCCTTTGGGGCTCTGTTTTAACACCCTCCCCCATCTCTTTCTTTCTCTCTTTCTCTCTGGCATTCTCTTTCATGAACACTGCTGGCCCTGTTCTCTGATTGTTTCCTTCGTCTAGCTTTGCTATTTCTGTTCACATCTTGGACTGGACCTGCAGGCATAACTGGTTCACATAAACGACACAAGGGGCATCTAGAGAGTAAACAGCTGAAGGGATTACAAACCAAAAAAACACCTTTCCTTTTTTCTCCATCATTTGGCAGAGCTGTTTTCTGCTTCCAAGCCCTGTTCAGACAAAGCCAAAGCTTCTGTCTTGGGTCACGCTCTCCTGACCGCTCCTGTTGACTCTTTCACTTAACCAGCCATTGTTTCAGCCAGAGTTCAAATGGGGTGAAGCATAGGCCTTTACCTGCCCCTGCATGCCAGTCTTTATAGAGTTCCACCACTTTTTTTTTAAGAAGTGAGACTGCACTAGTAAAACTTCTTTATTTATAATAGTTTTACATTTACTGTAAATAAGATACATTTCCTTTTCTCTTAATTTAAATGTTATGTGTGCATACACAGTGAACTACACATCTTAATATGTACATTGTGAAATATCTAGTATAATAAATTACGTTTTGCATGCAATCACCATTGTGTAGCTTTGAATCAAAACTTTGTTTTTATTATTTTTATAAAATTTTACCCGTTTTTCTTTCTAAAGTGTTGGTAGCCAATCGACCCGGTCATTCGTTGACTCTCCCTGTCATTTGTAATGTCCCTGACTCATGGGGGATGCAGACTATAACAGTCCAATGAATGTGAAGTCAAGCTCCGCCTCTTTTCAAACTTCTGCTGATACATTGCCGGCGGGCAGCCAACACGCTCAGAGAAAAGCACAGGATTCCCAGTTCTGACGGATCAACTGGCAGATGTCTGAGCCAGCCGACATTACTTTTAGTAGTGCTGGGGTTAGAGTGCCATCTTACCCGCCTACAGAGAGCTCGGCCAATTTTTGCTCTCTCAGGCTCCGGCTGCTGATGGCAAGCAGCATGATCGGGATTTGAACTTCCGATGACGGCGCCTTTGGCCACTGAATCACTCGTGGCCTTCTTATATTTTCACTTCAAACAATGACAAAGTAATGGACGTACATGAGACATAAATTCAAATCATAATAGTCTCACATCATACGTCTACAGTGTTTAGTGTACATTGTATAAAGATGGACGGATATGAGGAGACACTCGCTGAGTTGGTCAGAAAATATCCACATTTAAAACTGTTCATGAAATGTGTTGATTATTCATTCCAGTGTATTAAGAGAAAAGCAGCAGTGGAAGGTGCTATGAGATCGGTTAAGAGTTAAAAGTCATATTCTAAGAGAAACACCCAACAGCTGTTTTAACTTAAAATAACTTAAATGGTGGGCAGATGTGAACGTAGATGGATACCCTCTTTACCTAAAGCTGCTTGATTGTGTTTTGTCGCTGGTGCAGAACTATGAAAGCCTACAGTGCTATGACGTCTGTCAATCACAGTTTTTTTGTCGTATCCCACTTTTCTTCCAGACTGTAAATTGGCCACAAGTGTAATACTCTGGATTACTCGCTTCCAGTTTACTTATTCAAAACATGTGTTCTTACAATTTATTTATAGTTTCTGTTTTCAAAAATGGGGTGGCATCGTGATTTGGTGGTTAGCATGCTTGCACTGAGGTCTTGGGTTCGAGTCCCCAAATGGGTGGAGTTTCTATGTTCTCCCCGTGTCTGCGTGGGTTACCTCCGGGGTCTCCGGTTTCCTCCCACAGTCCAAAAATATGGAGGTCAGATGAATTAGGTACTCTAAATTGTCTTTGTGTGTGTGCCCAGCGATGGATTGGCACAGTATCCTGGGTTTAGCTAAGATAGTGTAATGCCATGCCCTGCACCTAGTGAAGAAGTAGAGGACTCCCCGCAACCCTGATCAGGATTAAGCAGATAAGGGTCACTGTAGATGGAAGATATCATATGATCTCAATCCACTTTGGGCTTTCAATCCTTCATAGTTTTGTTCTTTTCTGAACCAAACAATTAAGGCTATGACCCATCAGCCCATGAGCTCTGTTCTGTCAGCTAATAGACAGCTGCAACACAGGCACAGGCTGTTTTCAGCGAAGCCTGAACAGAATCATTAGAGTTAATCTGATAATCTGAGATCAGATGTGATGTCTGATAGCCCTTGTTAGCCAAGATCGGCTCGTGCTGCCTGTCCTCCAGACAATGGGCAAACCCTCCCCCCACCTCATCCCACGGCCCAGCGGATTGTTCAGGCAAGGTCAGCACTAGCAGCTCTAATGACTAGCAGGGGAATAGAACCCAATCTGATCAAAGTTCTGATAGCTGTCCCAAAGCTAGCACTAAGTCTCTCACTCCCACAGACTAACCCTGAGGGTGGGTTACCTGGTGAAGCACACACACATACACACACACATTTATTTCCAATACCAGTGGTGCTTTTTGCTCTCTGGCAGAATCTTCTAGGCTAGGCTTAGTTGGGAGTAGCTGTATGTAGTATATCTAGTGTTGCGTGCCGGTGTAATCCACCCTCTTCCTGAAGACTAAAGGCTAGGATTAACAGCGGAAGATGAGATCTTTGACAGAGGGGTGGAAGAGGAATGCATTCCTATTCAGCATTAAAACTGTCTTTTAGCACTTAGAAACTCCCCAAACGGCTGTTCATTTGGACCTTGAATGAGTTATTGTGTTTTATATTTAACTGCATAGTCTATTACACAGTTAATTAAATGAACAATATTAACAGGTTCAGGTCTAAATGACTGACTTTTGGTGTGTTTCTGTGTTGGTACGAGTGGAAGAAAATATCACTGCTGCAATATTATGTTTTGTGTTATTGTAGATTCTCACATATCAGTATTACAGTATCATGATATTGATTTTTAATTTGTAATTTGCATATTAAGATTGGTGGTTTATTTTGTATTGTTTTTAACCTCGCAACCTGTGAATGACAGTGTTGTAATTTCTTTGCAGCCACTGGATTCTTCCATACCAATGTGAATATGTAGGGTAAGGGTGCACTTCTGACAATTTTCCTAAAATTTGATTAAAAATACACAATATACCGTCTTGCTAACTGTATTGTAATATATCACAATGTAACCCTGTGTATCATCATACAAGTTCTTGCCAATGCACAGCGTAATATACAGCAATCCTGTCATCCAATTAAAGTCATAATTAAAAGACAAAATTTGAATGAAAAAGTTATGAGTGAGACTGAATATAAAATTCAAAATACTTTGGTTCTTGTTGGGGAAAAGTAACTTTGAATGCTGTCAGACGACTGTAGAGAACAGTGTTTTGTCAAATGTTAATGCAAAAAATATTTCCAGCCAGTGAATAACTCTCCACTCTTGTGAGATACCTAAAACCGTAAGCTGCTTTTTTTCTTCATCAAACGCAAATATATGATCATTATGCAGAAATTAACAGCATAATCAGACACTCAAGAATATCTCATCGCACTATTGCTGGGGAGACTTGTTTACTCTCAGCAGAGGAGATGCTTTAGACAGACATAATTATGTTTGTAATGCATTATGGTTGTAATACATGTCGACAACCCCTGGGGAGACAGGGTTTTTTTTTTTGCCATCTTGAAAGACAGAAGTGGGGCTTTGAATGCAAAGATGAGGGTGCTATCAAAGTAATTACGATTTCATTCAAGCCCTTCTCAGAATAACCCAGAGAATGCACAAGCATTGCAAAAGAACATTTGCCTGCACTTTAGACAGTTGCTGTAAATCTAACTAACTAACTAAATAAATAAATAAATAAAGTATAGCTTCTAATAGAGGAGATCAATTATAAACTGCTGTATGTTTTTAAAATGGTCTAAAATAACCTGAAAACTATGATTTAAAATTTGGTGCTTTTAGCTTTTAAAACAACATAAAACCATCAAACAAGACACATGTAACTGCAGGTATGATTTGCCCATTGACTCAGTCATGATTTTTTGTTTTTAGGAGTGTTGTTTCTCTCAAGATCGACATGTGGCTCAGATATTATTGGAACACACTCTGTAATGAAAACAAACAGATCAGGTATTTATTGACGAGGTGATGAAGCAAGCGTTAGCATTTCCGCAGAGAGAGAGAGAGA
This sequence comes from Crenuchus spilurus, assembly GCA_036984385.1. Lineage (NCBI taxonomy): Eukaryota > Metazoa > Chordata > Actinopteri > Characiformes > Crenuchidae > Crenuchus > Crenuchus spilurus. The sequence continues at coordinate 32,524 of BRDA01041061.1, forward strand.
GGGAGAGAGAGAGGAGAGATGGGCAGGGAGAAATAATTGTTTATTGATCTGGCAGCTGCATTTAGGGAGTGCATTAAATCTGAGGACAGATTGCTGGTGGCTGTTGGACGGAGGGAGTGTGCGAGGGAGGAAGAGAGTAAGTGATGTTCTCTAGACGGGGTGGATGACGAGAGCAGAGATTCTACTGTTGTTCACCTCGACCGATCAATGACTGCTATGCAGTATGGACCATTGTGTGTGTGTGTGTGTGTGTGTGTGTGTGTGTGTGGTTGAGGCCATACTTCTAGTCTGAAAACTTTCAAACGTAATTTTCTGTCACTCTGTTCATTTATGTCACCATACATTTCATGCTTTATGTAAACATAAATTGAACATAAATTACATTATTAATAATAATTAATAAATATTAATACATCATTAATAACATTTTATTAAGAATTATTAGTTGCTATTAATAATATATTACAAATTAATAGCCATTATTAAAAATAAAATAAAAATTCATATGAATTATTTATAAAATAATAATAATAAATTGTTAAATATTAATAAATACTTAAATTTAGCATTTAATAAAACTCAAACTCTTTCAGTTCACTGTGTTTTCTAGTATTTCTTCTAGTTTTCTATTGTTGCATTTAAGTTGACTGGTTATAAATCATGTAGCATAAAATTTTCACCCAATTTTGTGTTTTACCTTGTTAGTCAACTTCACTCCAACTCATTACAACATATTTTACACTTATTTTTGGAATCTATAGCCAATAGACCTCAAATACATAGAATGATGCCTTATTTTTGAGTGCAAATAAGCAGTTAACGCAGGTCAGTTTGACCCAAAGGCCACAGAAGGTTTAACTGTAGATATTTCAGCATAATTAACTAATCCAAAGCTTGAAAACACAGACACAGATTCAAATGCCCAACATAACTTACAGTCGCAGGTGAATAGACACAGACTCCTGGCCAACTAAAACTTCAGTTTACAACCAGATGGAGTGACAGCGGGGATGGCCAATCACACGTTAGCAAGAAATGGCAGAGCCTATGAGCTTGTGGGCGGTCTAAAGGGAAACAGGCTTCATCTTGAGCGGCTGTTTTCCGCTTGGTTCTAGTGCTTGACCTAATATAGCGTTTCATTATTTTTGAGCGCTACAAACGGCAGGCTTTTGAAAAAGTTCAGTGTACATGCCCCCCCCCCCAAATTATTTCCATGTAAAATATACTGAATCCCTTCATCATGATACAGGTCATATTGTACAGCCCATGTGACTCTTAAATCACAGCTGGAGAAACACTCTCAAACATATCCATCCCTTGTGGAGCCTTTCATTGAGCTCTTTTAAAAACATTTGATCACCTAACCAGACGGTGAACTTGGACATGAGTCTGGATGACCCATGAAGGCTTTGTGTACAAAACACATTTATTTGACCTGCTGCGTATCCCCCTAAGCCCAAGACAGCAGACGGGGCTGTAGAACTCCTCTACTATTACCCCTCTCTGTCTCGTCATCCTGTATTGTGACTGCTTCGCTCCATGGCAACATCCCTCCAGTGTTTTTTCTTTGCTGTCAGAAAGAGATAATGCTAAAGTTATACTCTAAACTGCCAAGCCGGAGTCTGCCTGTCATTGTTCAGATAGCAGGAACATCCTGAGAGGGACAACTGGCATTTTCACTCTTTCTATTTCTAATGCATTATGGGACCTGTATTCCCATATGCGGAGTGTGTTGGTGTGTGTGTGAGAGAGAGAGTGTGTGCAAGTGTATGTAATACGGCTGAAATATGAAATGGAGGAAGGTCGGGCTGCGCTCTGTTAGCCCGAGGGGTCAGCAGCGAGATGAGATTGTGATCTATAATGAAGCACTCTGTATCAAAATGGTTGCAGTGCTGCCTCTGAAAAAGATATAGATGAAGTCTTTTTCTCTCAGCTAAGGCATACAATAATCCCTTTTGTGCTCCTGTCTTTACAAAAACCCTGGCACATCTATAATGGTCCATTCAGGTGTATGCAGATAACAGGCCAATCAGCTTTACATATACTATGCTCCATATGTGACAAGGTGCACCATACATTTGATAAGCTATAGTATGCTTTTCATCTTAAATGTATAGTGCAGTCCATTTAGGGGCCAGTATTTTTAGGCAGCATACACCTCCTGAGACAAAAGGCCATCCCATTTGGAAGGCAGCTTAGGTGCCTAATTTTACTTACATATTAAAAAGAGATGGTTCTTCAAGTGTTCTTTAGTAAAGAAAATGGTTGTACAGGCGGTCCTCGATTTACGACGTTGATCCGTTCCTACGTCGCGTTGTAAACCGAATTTCGTGTAAGTCAGAACATACGTAAATACTGTACATAAATAACATACTGTAAGCACTTATCCTATCCTAACACCTATCCTAACACAGTAATTATAAAAAAAATATATATAAAATACGTTTAAAAATGAAATGAAACAGCTGCGTAACCGTGTATTCTTCCGCCGCGCACACCCAACACGAAACAAGGCTTTATACAGTAAATGGGAGATGTGTCGTAACCACGAAACATCGTAACTCAGGGACGACCTAACCCGGGGACTTCCTGTATATAGATGTATGAACACTCAAAGAACCCAAAGGGTTCTTTGCATGGTGAAAGGGTTCTTCAGATTGATGAGGAGTTGTGTTGTAGATGGTTCTGTATAGAAGCCTTTTGAAAAAGGTTCTGTACAGCACAAAAATGTTAATTTTTTTTCATTACAAGCTTGACATCATAACGATTGCAGAAGCCATTGTGGGGCTACTGTATATAGAACCCTATTCAAATTAGAACCATCTACAACACATTCTTCATCAATCTGAAGAACCCCTTCACCATGGAAAGAACCCTTTGGGTTTTTTGAGTGTTTGTAGTTCTATATAGAACTATTTTCTTTATTAACCATCTTTTTTTTTTTTTAGAAATTTTTGCCCATTTTTAATGCCTTCCAAATGTAGTAGGTAGTAGTAGCCAATTAACCCATCCCATCCACTAGGGGGCTCTCCCCATCACTTGCAATGTCCCTGACTCTAGGAGGGTGAAGGCAAGCACAAGCCTCCTCCGGTGCGTGTGATACAGTCTCCGCCTCTTTTTGAACTACCGCTGATACACCGTCACTGGGGAGCCAACGCACTCGGAGGAAAGCGCAGGATTCCCAGCTCCGAATGGACCAATCAGTAGACGCCTGAGCCAGCAGACATTGCAATGTGAGAGTGATAGGGAGAGTGAGAGCGCCATCTACCTGCTCAGAGAGAGCACTGCCAAGTTTTGCATAAATTTACTTTTACTCTTCTTCATCAATGCTTCATCTCTCTTCATAGAATTTTGTCATGACCTACCACATTGAGCAAATGAATACACAGACTGAGGCAGAAACGTGGTATCTCACTCTAGCACTAATATTGCTGTTTCCTTTTTCTGTATCTGATGCTTTATTGTATCCACACAGATTGCTTTAGCCAAGCAAAGTTAAACATGTAAAACTTGTGAATCAGGTAAGTCAGGTCACTGCCATCCAGACTGCTGTTTGTTTTGCTTCTTTGATGAGCGGGAAGGTGAGTAACAGATGTGTTGCAGATGTGAAAGCGTAAAAGGGCAGGGAAACGGAGGCCATGCTCGTTCACTTTCCTCATGAGGGCGAAAGCTCGTTTCTGTATCAGCAAGTCCGGGTGTTGGCTTACTCCATCTCGAGGGGTCCTGGTGGGCACAGCCGAGGTGGCCTCTGCAAATGCCAGCAGCAGAAAATGAGGGCTATGACTAGCCCCTCGGAGGCTAATTACTGCGGCATGAGTATGCATGAGGTGGTTAGAGACAGGTTTAGCTTTTTGCTCTTCTCGCAAAATGAGCCACTAGAGTTTTCCCGAATGCATCAGAAGTAGCTCAGCATGCCTTACTTGGATCGAGTTTGCAGACGTTCTTTTGTTTCCAGTTTCAGCAGAGAAAAGTCCTGCTGAATGAGTTCAGTGTTAACGTGAGGGGAGCGATTGGGAAAGAAATAAAAAATAGTCCTTTTTAGTAAACGGAGAGAAGTTTTCACATGCTTCCTACACTTGAGGAGCTGTTTCAGTACTTTGGCTTTGCTGGGTTTTCTCGGCAGGATATGAAAAGCTGTCACCTTTTCTGTTGAGGTCACATTCGCTTCCGAGGCAGGAAGCATAGGGGCATGCTGGTCTAACCGGTGTGCAGCACAGTAATCTGATAATAGAATTCTTTGGACCAGGCATTAAAGATAAGGAAAGTGGTGCTGTCAAGCAGGTCACATCTAGTTGGGTCAATCCCATGCATATACCAGGCATATAGCCAGGCTGAGGTGGCAATGGATCATTGGGTAGAAGTCAGTACAGTGCAGAAAAGCCCAATGTGTGGCTATATTTGAGAACAGTATAGCTCGAGTCTCAAGCTGTCAACTTTGTTGGAAAGTGTGTTCAGAATATGGTGTGACCTCAGGCCATGGATTAAGGAACTAATATTTCTGGGTTGTACCTAAATTGGAATTTGGAAGTACATTGACAGTAAGTTTGAGAGCTGCTGTGAATATATAGACAGCTTTGAAACTTCTCATTAGCCTCCAGTATGTACAAGACTAGTTACATTTGATCTAATAAACTCACCACACTCTTAAAAAAGATGGTTCTTCAGGGGTTCTTTATTCAATAAAATAAGGATTTTGCTCTCTTACTAAGTCAAATTCCTTGTACAGTGGGAACCCTACTTACGAGCATCCCTACTAACAAGTATTCCAGGTAACGAGTCGAGATCTCGGAATATTTTTGTTCCAGGTAACGAATAAAATTCCAAGTAACGAGTAGCCTAAATTAGTTCAAGTATGCCAACCGCTAGGGGCACGGTGGTCGTAGCATCCCCTAGATGCTAGCATAGAAGAAGAGGTCAGTCATTACCTTTGACCGCTGTCAAGTGAAAGTTAAAGTGCTAGTGAAAGTGACACAAAGACAGCAAAAGGTAGTGAACAAGAAAATTAGATATGATATTCATATGATAAGTGTAACCATGCCATACACGTACGCCCGTCCTCCTGTCCTCCTTAGCTGCCAGCCTACACGAGCGTCATCGTCGTCTCGTTTATGTTTTAAAAACCCATATAAACACATTATTTAGTATAGTAAAGTATACTGTATATTGGCCGGCTGACACGGATTAATCAGTTTTACATGTATTCTTATGGAGAAAATGCATCCAGCTAACGAGCTAACCAGCTAACGAGCTCGGCTCCTGCACGGATTAAACTCATAAGTAGGGTTACCACTGTATATGTACATACTTTGTAAATAAAGTGATGCTGATGCTGAATAAAATAGTTCTATACAGAACCATGAACACTCAAAGAATCCTTCGCGTTGGTAAAGGGTTCTTTACATGGTGAAAGGATTCTTCAGATTGATGAGAAATGTGTTGTAGATGGTTCTATACAAAGCCTTTATGAAAATGGTTCTAAATACAGTGGTTCTACTGGCTAAATGGTTATGCTGTAGTTACGATGTCAAGCTTGTAGTAATAGAGGAGCCCTTGTTGGTGCTACACTCTCAAAAGAGATGGTTCTTCAAGAGTTCCTTAGTAAAGAAAATGGTTCTATATAGAACCATGAACACTCAAAAGAACAAAGGATTCTTTGCATGATGAAAAGGTTCTTCAGATTGATAAGGAATGTGCTGTAGATGGTTCTATATACAGTAGAAGCCTTTTGAAAATGGTTCTATATAGCACAAAAACTGTTTGTTTTATTACAAGCTTGACAATGCAATAGCAGAACCCTTTTTGGGGCTATATAGAACCCTTTAACTAAGTTCTGTATAGAACCATCTACAATACATTCCTCAAGAACCCCTTCACCATGGAAAGAACACTTTATCCACAAGAAGGGACTTTTGAATGTTTCTGGGTCTATATAGAACCATTTTCTTTACTAAAGAACCCTTCAAGAACCATCTATTTTAAAAGGGCGGCATAATTAGAATCAACTTGATTGTAAAGAGGTTTTGTAAACACATTTGTGAGCATCATATTTCACATCAGGCTGTATACTAATGGCAATGTACAGTATGTCCTATGTCAAAACATGATTGCCTCTTAATTATTATCCTGTTAAAGCTGATTGGTTCTTATTCTTTGTATGATGTGTCTAGTTCTGCTACTCTAGATTGCTATTGTAAAGGTATTTCCAGTGCTGATTTGTGGGTAGTTACTTACACAGCAGCACTGGTGAATCTACAGCGTATGCCGGAGCCACTAATTGCTGTGGTATTTGAGCCCGATAAGCTGGCTGGTAATTTAGGCTTGCACAGTGCCTGCATGCTCTGATATGAAGGATTACAGAACATTGGCATACTAGCCCCCCATCACTTTCCCCTTCATTGATAAAGAAAGTGCTATGCTTTGACAGTTTAATCAGATTTAGCCTAATCCAGAGTCTGGCACATGGACGTGTCTAACAACGTGCTTCCACGTAGGCTGCTTTTGTTGTAGAATCAGTCATTTCCCCCAACCAGTTCCCTCTGGGCGGAGCCCGGCAGGTACGGGCACTCTCCAAACAGCTTTGCTATTTGGCTGACATCCATGCTGCCACCTAGCATGTCATGTTCAGCAAGTTATCATCAGCGAACATCCGTGCGATTCCTTTTTCTGCCAGGTTCTCATCCTACAAGTTCTTTCGGTTGCTCAAATACAGGACGTACACAAAATTTTAGCATTTTTGTTTCCTCCTATTCAAAGTAATCCAATATTTAAATGCATTGTTAAATGAGGAATTGTGGGAGCATCAGTTGAACATAATTTCTGTACTTGTTTAGTGAGATACACGTGAGAAGTTATTATATGAAATTTTACAATGATTTTACCTCAAACTTTTAAAAGAATGAGAATGAGAAACTGAAGAGAAATTAAAATGAGAAACAAATGAGAAATAATTTATATATTTTTTAAGGCAGTTTTACCTCAGACGTTCTAAAATGAGATGTGAGTGAGAAATACAACTGTAACACAACTGACATTTTCTCCTCAAACATTAAAAACATAAAAGTGAGAAATTTTTTACATAAGTTTTACATAAGGCTATTTAAAATGAGAAACAAGTGAGAAATCATTTATTTTAGCATTAAAGACAGACTTTCTAAAATGAGATGAGTGAGAAACAAATCATATAAAGTTTTAAATATGATTTCATCTCAAGACTTTCTCAAATGAGAAATGAGTGAGAAATACTTAATATAAAATTTGACCTCGATTTCACCTCAGATTTTGTAAAATGACATATGAGTGAGAAACAAATCATATAAAGTTTTAAAAATGATTTAATCTCAAGACTTTCTCAAATGAGAAATGAGTGAGAAATAATGAATATAAAATTTAACCACACCTTCACCTGAGATTTTGTAAAATGAGATATGAGTGAGAAGCAGATCATCTAAAGTTTTAAATGATTTCATCTCAAGACTTTCTCAAATGAGAAATGAGTGAGAAATACTTAATATAAAATTTGACTTCGATTTCACCTCAGATTTTGTAAAATGAGATATGAGTGAGAAACAGATCATCTAAAGTTTTAAATATGATTTAATCTCAAGACTTTCTCAAATGAGAAATGAGTGAGAAATAATGAATATAAAATTTGACCACACCTTCATCTGAGATTTTGTAAAATGAGATATGAGTGAGAAACAGATCATCTAAAGTTTTAAATATGATTTATTCTCAAGACTTTCTCAAATGAGAAATGAGTGAGAAATAATGAATATAAAATTTGACCACACCTTCACCTGAGATTTTGTAAAATGAGATATGAGTGAGAAACAAATCATCTAAAGTTTAAAAAATGATTTATTCTCAAGACTTTCTAAAATGAGAAATGAGTGAGAAATAATGAATATAAAGTTTTACCAGGATTTCGCCTCAGACTTCTCAGAAGTTTCTTTAGTTGTTTTAACAAAACACGACACTCATAATAATTTTCTTCACCTTACTCCAACTTGATCAGTGTGCTGTAATATAATCACAATATTGTATTGTTTAATTATTTTCATTATTGACAGCTGTACAGTTCAGGCTCAGAGGGACTGGAATTGACTATGTGCTTTCATCAGGGACAGTGTCAGCACCGTTTTGTCTGGACAATGATGTTTTCTTTTTTTTCATTTGGCTTTAAGACAGACAGAGAGAAACAGAATGAACAAGATAGACAGACAGAGAGAAAAGACTGAACAAAACTGTGAACAAAGCCTCGCTCCTGCTCCGGTGAATGGGGCCTGACGTTGGCCTTTTCGTTGACTCCTCTGTCGCGTCTTATCTCGTTGCTCTGTTATTCTCCGGCTACAATAGCAGACAAAGGGATGCTGCTTCTACTGTTGTAACTCATTTAAGATGGCGGCCGTCGTGGCGGAAACGTTGCTCCGGGATCCGGAAATGAGTTCCCCTGCCACACAAAAGCTCCACGGTGGGCTTTTACAGGAACACGGCTTTGTTAAATTACCACATGCTCACAAATACACACTCTTCATGTCTGTCAAACCATGCTCCTAACTGACATTGCTGCAATTTATTTTCCCATTAGCTGGAAAAAGGGGCAACTTGAAATTCAGTTCCTTGGTGAAATGCTCAGAGTGTCGCACAAAACATAATTGCTTTAATTGAGTGGTCGAGGCTTTTATGGCATTGATAAGACTCTATTGATTTCCGTGTTTTCCGGACAATTGCCTAGTACGTGTTGGTAATGGCTGGATGGTTGAGACTGCTCCTGAATGGAGATTGGCGGTCACTTGGTTTCAGGCTACATGCCTGGACAGATTCACTGAGTTCCTCTAAGACATCTTTACTGCACTGTAGCCACAGAGCGAGCCGGTAAATGTGTCCTGTTATTGGCCCAAGAGGCCTGCTGTTCTATTATAAACATCCCTGACTTTAATGACCACTGTTGTTATTAAACCATTCTTCTGTATGGGAGCCAACAGAGTGATAGATAGTTTTTATTTCTCTCTTTCGCTGTCTCTCTTTGGTTTTCGCTTATGTTTCTCTGTTTGCTTCAAGATGGCTGTAAAGCATACGATATTGCCAAAACATTAAACAAACAATAAAACTACATATTGTCTGTAACAATTAACAATAACAAATGAACAGCAACGATCTATAACAAAAAATAGCATTTAATTATTACAATTATAAATATAATAATAATAATAATAATAATAATAATAATAATAATAATAATAATAATAATAATAATAAATAAGAGATACAGTTTGTTATAAACCAAGTTGAGCTAATGGTCTATAATGATCAGGAGGGTTGAGCTGTCCTTTAGCTTTCAGACAGCAGATTGTATCTCTTCTTTGTCCTGTTTTCTTTATTATTTCACCTTGTTTATCGATTCAGGTCTTTCTTTTAAAGCAAACCTTATAACTGCATATCTGGCTATATTGGCTTGAGTGGGTAATTACATTTTAATGATTCAGAACATCTTCATTTTAAAATTCATGTATAATTTCATTGTAATCTAACTGTAAAATTATTTTAATATGTAAAAAGGCCTGTAAGCTTTCTCTCTCTCGCTCTCTCTCTCTCTCTCTCTCTCTCTCTCTCTCTCTATCTATCTATCTATCTATCTATCTATCTATATATATATATATATATATATATATATATCATGTCACGCACCATGAGGTAGGCTGCTCGGACGAGTTACTTCTCTACAATGCCACATATATACAGTGAGGAAAATAAGTATTTGAACACCCTGCAAATTTGCAAGTTCTCCCACTTAGAA
>BRDA01041063.1:5000-18418 GCA_036984385.1 Crenuchus spilurus
ACTGGGGGGTTTGGGTTTTGTTATTACTGGGACTCTGTAAAGGGATTTGACAGAAGGTCATGAAGATGCACCTCAATTGTCTTCATCTAAGAATATTCGGCAGCTTGTTGGGCCAAGATGCAAAATTGAAAAAATCAAAACAAATGGACTACAAATTACCTTGCAAATCAGCTCTGCCTGTTCAATTCTTATTCTGGGATAGAAGGATACTTCCAGACTTCCTCACTGCAGTAAAAACGTCCCACTTGCAATTGATACCAGTTCCTTCAATCTTTGATTTGACTCAAGAGAGGGAGCCAAAACTCTATAAACCTGCAGATTCTTGGCGTAACCGTAGAAAATTTTTCATTACAGTTTATCTAGAAACGATATGATTAACCTTTACAACTGGAGCCAACATAGCTAACAAACATCCATCCAAATTAACAACTTAATCCTGGTCAGGGTCACAACGATTCCCCAATGGGCGCCAAGCAGGGTACTCCACTATTTTAGCCAAACCCAGGACAGGGGCGATTCCACCACTAGGCACACACAGTACCCAATTCACCTGACCTCCATGTTGTTGGATCGTATGAGGAAACCACAGGTTTCGGAGTAAACCCTTGCAGACACGGGGAGAACATGGAAACTCCATCCAGATGAGGACTCAAACCCAAAACCTCAGTGCTGATGAACACCAACAACCAGACTAAACAGACTTCTCTCAATCTGCTCAAACCTCATCCAGATGTTAATGAAGGTCTCATAGACTAGAGGATGTGGTTTAGGACACAGTATTGTGAACTATAAAGATGAATAAAAGCTCAGCACTTCAGACAGCAGCAGTGCTGGTTGAAGACTGATCTTACATCAGATTCCGCTGTACTTATGATGCTCATCATCAATATGATTCTAGATCAGCACTTCCTGGTCTGATTTGGTTGTCAGCAAGTACTTATATCAGCAACAAAGCACTGATGCTGACCATGTATGTATATACAAAGATTTAAGAGGAAATTAGTGAGTAAAATAACAGAAATTGCTTCTTTAGAAAAGAAGTTTATTTCAAAAACTGAAGCTTAAAACTTCCAGGAGCAGAAGTCTTCTGAAGGACATCATTACTTTTAGGAGCTCTGTACAATAAAGGTCTTAACCCCGATGACATAAACTGGCCTCAATCTGCTTTCATGTGCTTTAAAACCTTAATATGAGGACTAACGGAAGGGCACTTCAATCGTTCAGAGTGTGATAAGGCAGGCAGCAAAACGGCCCAGATCCGAATAGCCCCTCAATCCTGTCCAGATAATCCCAACAGGCCATTCATCAGGTCCTTGAGGCTGCTCTGACCAGTGTATGGACAGCCGGTCCAGGAATGCAGGGCGGTCTGCTACACTGAAAGGCCAATTAGCAGGGTGATACATGGAAGAATGGTGGGTGGTGTGGGGATGGGAGAGTGTGACAGTGACAAAGGAAAGGGTGGACAAAAAGAAGTGAAGGGTCTTTAGGGTGAACAATGAGTATATACTGACCACCAAAGGTAAGGTCATACAAGCATTCCACAAGGACACCCAGAGATACCAACATTAAGCATGTTTTTGGGACCTGGAAATATTTCAGAGCACAGTGATCATGATCAGTTAACACCAAACTGGGCCACACCTGGTGTACAGATCTGGCCCACATTCTGCCATGACTGATGACCTAGAAGTGGGCCAGATACAATTGCCAGAAGTTTTTTTACTACTTCTGGCAATTGTTTATTTTATCCAATTTATGTACTAAATGCAAAACTTTATTTACCCGAATGTTACCATTATTAAACATAACAATTATGGCACATAGCAAAATAACAACTATCAGCAGCCGGAGCCCCAACAGAACAAAACTACTGGACTGCACTATTATATAATGTCAGCTGGCTCAGGTGTCTGTTAGCTGATGTATCAGCTGGGGGCCTGAACTTTCCTCCGAGCATGTTGGCCTGTTGTGGGTTGATTGGCCCACTACATTGGGGGTGGTGGGGGTGGTTTGGAATTTTGGTTTATATACATACACACACACACACACACACACACACATACATACACAGTATAATCATATTATATATATATTTACAGTGGTAACCCTACTTACAAGTTTAATCTGTGCAGGAGCCGAGCTCGTTAGCTGGTTTGCTCATTAGCTGGATGCATTTTCCCCATAAGAATACATGTAAAACTGATTAATCCGTGTCAGCCGGCCAATATACAGTATACTTTAATATGTAAATAATGTGTTTATATGGGTTTTTAAAACATAAACGAGACGACGGTGCTCGTGTAGGCTGGCGGCTAAGGAGGACAGGAGGACGGGCGTACGTGTATGGCATGGTTACACTTATCATATGAAAAGTGAAAGTAAAATGTATCTAACTTTCTTGTTCACTACCTTTTGCTGTCTTTGTGTCACTTTCACTAGCACTTTCACTTTCAATGGACAGCAGTCAAAGGTATTGACTGACCTCTTCTTCTACGCTAGCATCTAGGAGATGCTACGACCGCTGCGCCCCTAGCGGTTGGCATACTTGAACTAATTTAGGCTACTCGTTACTTGGAATTTTATTCGTTACCACGATCAAAAATATTCCGAGATCTCGACTCGTTACCTGGAATACTCGTTAGTGGGGATGCTCGTAAGTAGGGTTACCACTGTATATATATATATATATATATATATATTTAAAAAATTTATAGATAGTTTGACATATTAAAGCTTAATCATTTTTCTTTAGCCAAAATAAATAAATTAGATTAAGAAAACATTTTGTGTTCAGTTGTGGGCCATCATTCATCATGCTATGTGGGCCATATGTGGACCTGGTTTGAGGCATATGAGCATGCTAGGTGAAAGATTTTAGAGCAGTTCTGTATGCTTCAGTGCAAAAATGATCACAGGCATCTTCAGTAGATGGTCCACAAGAAAAAAATCTTCATATCTACTGTATTGTTTAGGAATCATTTTAAGTATCTTTTTAAATAGGTTTTGCAGTTAAGCTGTGAAAGTGGAAAATCCACACGTTGCTGTTTTGGAGAGAGCAACAACGAGCCCGCCGCGATTCCACAAAAGCATTCCTCATCACACATTCCACAGCAGCCGCTAAAGAACGCGGGCAGCATGCGTTGACGCCCTCCTAATCCTGCTTTAACACGCCTGCATCACCCTGGTGATGATGAGAATTTACAGGTCATGTCAATCAACACATTTTCATACCCTCATACATGAAAGGCGTCTCTAATCTGGATGCCTCCGGGGGGCGCTGTCCTCTGGTCCGGACGGTCACAGTTGAATTTGCATGTATAATTCCCACACAGTCATCGTTAAATAGGGAACAGGAACTTTTGCCGTAGGTGACGTTGTTCGCTAATTACGCAATGGAGGGGGCCATCTTTCATGAGGCGCTGACAGAATGGATGGATGGAAAGTGTATTTTGGAAAACACTCAATTTAACGACGGAGAAAAATGAGTTGCTGGCAGCCTGCGTTATTCATTTTGGTTGAAACTGTAATGAACGCTCCATTTAATACTCGCACCGTGCGACATGGAATCCGTCAAGTGCCTACGAGGAAAAAGAGCATCATTCGCAAAGAAACCTGATATCTCTACATCCATCACTCCTGCTGCTGTTTAGCACCTCTCTCGTCCTCCCTCTCTCTTTCTGCTTGTCTTTCCTAGCGACACAGCGTCGTAGCAAACTGTAAAGGAGGAATTAAAAAGAGACAGGTGTGCAGAAATGGACGGACAGATGTATATTTTCCTTCTGCGCTGCGGTTTGGAGGACAGAGAGCAGATCTGTGGCTGCGCAGCTGTTTCCCATTGCCATAATTAGCCATTATTTCAATTTACAGAGAGTAGCCGTGACCCCGTAGCCTCAGGCTAAAGGGAGCTTTTAAGGCATACTGAGAAATCGATTGAAATACTGGGTGGTTTTCTTGAATAACGTTTGATCAACACATTCAGAAGTCAGTGGAGTTCACTTTTATACACTGCAGATCACTCTGAAACCCAGGGTTTCCAACTGTAACAACTTTCAACTGCGCTAGCTCTTAGCATAATTGCTCGCTATCTTCCATAATGGCAGCCTCTTTGTTTTTATTGTGAACGTAATGGGACTCTGTGGAACAGTACATGATTAATTTCGTCTAAAAGGCAGACCAAGGGGTCTGAACATGAGTGGGCGTGTGTTTTTTAACAGGTTATACAGTTTGGACAGCTAGCGCTAATGTTAACATCCTCTTCTCCTCACACAGGAAGATTTGAAGGGTAAACAATGCTAGCAAAGGAAGTGTGTCACAATCCCAGACGGAACATCTGCTTCACTAGCGAGAGCATTAAAATCTACTAAATCAGTTTATAATAAACACACTCAGGAACAAAACGTTAGCATTGTTAGCCTGTGGTTAGGACAGCTGTTGAGCTGCTAAGCTGCTAGTGGAGGAAACATCTACATTTGAAACTTTTAGATGTTAAATGGCACCAATAAAAGAACGAAGTACATCTTTCTTTATCATGTTCTGGCTTCAATAGCACCTCAGCAATCCACTGAAGCTAAGGTTGAGGTGCTAATCCTGCATTCGGCGTGGATCCTGTTGTCCCAATGTCCCAATGATGGGGATGCTGTACTGTATAAATGTCTTTCAGATGATTCTCTGAGCTCAGTAAAAGATCCCTGGTCATGTCCACTAAACGAGTAGGACTGCTACCCTGATGTCCTGGCTATTACTAATATTATTATTATAATTATACAGTTACTCCTATTATATTGACCCTCCTAGGACATCCTATTCTATAGTATATATGCAAACCTGTAGCTGTGCAGTAACTGCAACTGATGAGCATGAGTCAGAAATGAATGCATCTGTCTTCACCTCTTCATCATCTCCGTCCTCTTATGGCTTCTTTCAGGACCCAGGAAACTGTCAGCATAAATTCTCCAGCTGATGGTTGACTTTTGAACTTCTTCTTGGTGGGAAATTGAGGATGTTTCCATTTCATACTCTACTGTTTACTCTCAGACTCCGAGCCATGAATCCATGTCTCATCACCAGTAATGATTCTGTCCATCACAAACAGGGACCAGTTCTCTGAAACATAATATTAAAGAAATTCATCAACCAGGAATCACATTTACATATTTTTCACTTATCCCAAATGTAGATGACAAGACAAAGCATGTTGGCTTAAAACTGAAGCTGAAAGGCTAATGTTGCTAACAAACACTAGAACTCAGCAGTCACATGAGTAGCCCAGTAATTTCTGCAAAAATACATCACCAAACATCTCTCAAACCTCATCCAGATGTTAATGAAGGTGTGACATTAGTGGGTGTGGTTTAGGACTCAGGTTTACTGTGAACTATAAAAGTGAATAAAAGCTCAGGCACTTCAGACAGCAGCAGTGCTGGTAGAAGACTGATCTTGGATCTCTGTATTTATGATGCTCATCATCACTAAAACTGATTCTGGATCAGCACATCCTGCTCTGAGATGGCAGATGCAGCGTTCAGCTGCATTCATGTACAGTAAGTCTATGCATCCTCTAGTCTGTGACACCATTATTGAGGTTTGAGAAGGTTATGGCGATTTTATCATTTAGGTGACTGTTGAGTTTCCAGTTGTATAAACATGATTTTTGAGTGAACTCATCTTATAACAACAGCTCAAGTTGTAGAGTTCAATGCGATGCTCACGTTACCATTTAACAGTGTTCTTAGTGCTGCGATGCTGTTTGTTGATGGTTGTGTTGAAGGCCTCAGCGTTTACCGCCCATAATCCTCCACCTGACTATGACCCAGCAGATACAATCTCCATCCAATCTGTGACGCATTCAGAGCTCCACGCAAACACAAACACAGCACGGCTTCAGCTAAACACCAGCTCAGTTTGTAAACAGTTATTAAACAGAAACAGCCTGGTTTTCCACAGCAGAGGCCGCGAAGAATAGCTGATCTAGATTATGTTCTTATATCAAAACCTCAAGTCTGGACCAGCTCAGAGTTTACTAACAGAATGTGTGATGCCGTTTTGTACATCAGTATTATGCAACATGTGTTTACTGGCAAACTGCATTAGTCAGCGTTTTCATACTTGGCTTAATCACTAGACCTGTTATGATCTTTCTTTTCCCACACAGCTTCTCTCAGACTCTCTATTCATCAGAGGAAGCAGCCATTGTCACCGTGTGGTTGCAGTAATGTGGGCATAAAGAACACAAACTGCTTTCTGAGATTCTTCAGATTCTTCACAAAAGCTGCTGAAACGCCAGAAACAAAAGGCAGAGACATTCCAGAGCATCAACAAAACAGCTAAACAACAGAACAGCAGTCAGTGAAGTAGACCTGAGACCATCCATCAGTCAGAAACATCTCTACAGAGAGAGAGAGAGAGAGAGAGAGAGAGAGAGAGAGAGAGCGCTAGAGACAGAGACAGAGACAGAATGAGAGAGAGAGCTAGAGATACAGAGAGCGAGAGAGACAGAGCCAGAGAGAGAGAGGACCAGAGAAAGAGAGAAGAGAAGAGAAGAGAAGGAGAGGACCAGAGAAGAGAAGAGGGTGAAAAAGAGAAGAGAATGAGAGGAATGGAGAAGAGAAGAGAAGGAGAGGACCGGAGAAGAGAAGAGAAGAGAATGAGAGGACAAGAGAAGAGAAAAGAAAGAGAGGACCGGAGAAGAGAAGAGAAGAGTAGGAGAGGACCAGAGATGAGAAGAGAAGAGAAGAGAATGAGAGGAATGGAGAAGAGAAGAGAAAGAGAGGACCGGAGAAGAGAAGAGGGTGATGTAGGGCTGGACACTGATCTGGTCGCTCTGGCTCTGCTGCTGCATGACTGACTGATGATGTCACTGACAAACATCCAGAAGCAAAGCCAAGAGCTCATTGAGTGTTCGGCGAGTTTAAACTCTAATCTTCTACTGAAGACTTAGCTGTTCAGCTATTAATCTAGACTTAATCCAAAACTACTAATTCTAAATCTAGATCTGAACCCAGAATGGTTTTAGAGCTGAATCTGGACCTAAACCTCAGTCTAGACTTGAACATTTAGAAATCTGAACCTCAGCTTAAGACTAGGCATGAAACCAGGTCTGAGTCTGATGTAGAAAGTAAACTTGAACCCAACCATGAACCTAACCTGCCCTGAATCTAAACCTGAACACTGACCTGAATCTAGAGCCAAATTTAGAATCTAGATGTGAATCCAGACCTGAACCTCAAATGGAAATCAGATACAAATTCAAGGCTCAACCTAACATCTACATTTCTAAAAAACAAAAAATCTAAATCTAATCTGGATCTGAATCTAATATGGCTGCAAATTGTGACCATTGTATCGCATCACAGCATTGGTGAAATTTTGGTGAGTCTGGTTCCTCCCAAGGTTTCTTCCTCCAGCTCTGAGGGAGTTTTCCCTTGCCACTGTCACCGTTGGCTTGCTCACCAGGGATTAATGATTTGATGTATGTTATTACTAACCCTGTAAAGCTGCTTTGTGACATCAGTTGTAAAAAGAGCTTCATAAATAAATTTGATTTGATTTGAAGTGATGGGGAGAGTCAACGAATGGGGGTAAAAAAGTGGGGTAAAAAAATTGTATAAAAAAGAAGGGCAAACTCTTCAAACTCAAAAATATTTTACGATATTGTTTTAATGTTGATCAGCTTGGCTTACAGCTCATGAAAAATAATCCAGAATCTTAAATTATTAGAATATTTTATAAGATCAGACAGAAAAGGATTTTTTACACTTAATGCTTGGTTGGGGCTCCTTTACCATGAATGCAGCATGGCATGAAGACAGTCAGTCAGTTTTCCATCATTCTGTCACTGATTGATTGAGAACAGTAGTTAGTAGAATCTGAACCCAGACCTGAATAGAGCGGAATGTTGAGAGATTAGACGACCAATGATTGGGATGTTTCTCTTAGTCCAGGTTCTTGAGAAGAACAGGCCGTCCTCCTTTGCTTTGCTTTAAAATAGATGGCAGAACAGGACCTAAACTAAACGGTGGCGAGTGCTGATCCAGTGCTGCATTATGGGAAATGCTGAAGATAACTCTTCTCATCTTAAGTAGGATCTTTTCCGAGTTGATAAACGTAGCCTTATCGAATATCCTCCAGTGCCGGTCGAAGTGTGAAAACACGTTTCCCGATTTGAAATGAAGTCATCTGTACACGACTCCGTCACGCCTCGACAAAGTCCAGAGTCCCTGCTCTCTTACGGAGGTCAGAACTCCCGTAGTCCAACCGTGTCCATCCTGTGTTCAGATAATTACATTCCCTCATTCGATATCCTCGATTCATTAAAAATACATAAATCCGGGACGAGCGCGAGAAAATGAAGTTACAACCAAATCTACTTCCGCTGCCACTTCTCCGATAAATACTCAATCTATATGTAAATATAAGAGACGTTTGAAATATGGCACTCGCAGAGCTGAATGAAAACGTATTACCTTTTTCTATTTGATCAGTGGGCCCCGGAGCCAAAGTTATGACTTTTAATGAAAGGTTGCGGGGCAGATAGAGCGAGAGTGAGCGCCAGGCATGGATTCACGCTCCAGAGAGCAGACTGAAATAAAGTACAGGTCAGTGAAGGAGCTCCAGCAGATTACACTCTCTAACTCACCCAAAGGAGGCTTTGTATTTCGATGTCTCAGCAGCTTTCCGTCCAAACTTCAGCCGCTCGGAAAAGAAACTGTTTGGTTAAAAGTCTGTCAAATATGTTTCCCTCTAATTTCTTTTCTTTGCATTTCTGAAGCAGCCGTGAGAACGTACGAGCAGGTAGAACGTCCAGCTCCTGACACGTGAACTTAAAAAGTAAAAATAAAGACAGAAAGTATTAAAAACTTGATGATATTCTCCGTTTATTAACTACAAAGTGAAGGACAACTTATCCTGAGAATTAGCAGTAATAATCTAGACATTTAGAGGAAATGGCATGAACACTCCTAAACTAGGCTGACCAGACGTTGATGTTTTATGGGGACAGTGCCTGTTTTTGAGACCCTGTTGGAGCTGTTCCCGGAAATGTCCCCATTGTAGAACTGTGTGAAGTAGAAACACAGCAATAAGGTCATAAGTCCTACAGTAGAGCGTCCCGTGTTATACTTTTTACCAGCATAGGGGACAGTCTGCTATCAACCAACCACTTCTACTATATGCTCACCTAGTTTTAGAGAACACTTCTGTGTAAAACTCGACCAGAAACTAGCGTCAAATATACACTGCTCACAAAAATAAAAGTAACGCTAAAACAACACATCCTAGATCTCAACTAATAAAATATTCCAGTGTAAAATCTTTATTTATTACATAGTGGAATGTGTTAAGAACAAAATAACATAAAAATGATCAATGTAAATCAAAATTATTACCCCTTGGAGGTCTGGATTTGGGATCATACTCAAAATCTCATACCACCCTCATGGAGTCTGTTTCTGACAGTTTGAGCAGAAACATGGATATTAGTGGTCTGCTGGAGGTCATTTTGCAGGGCTCTGACTCTCCTCCTCCTGTTCCTCCTTGCACAAAGGAGGAGGTAGCGGTCCTGCTGCTGGGTTGTTGCCCTCTTACGGCCCCCTCCATGTCTCCTGGTGTACTGGCCTGTCTCCTGGTATCTGCTCCATGCTCTGGACACTGTGCTGACAGACACAGTAAACCTTCTTGCCACAGCTCGCATTGATGTGCCATCCTGGATGAGCTGCACTACCTGAGTAACTTCTGTGGGTTGTAGACATCACCTCATGCTACCTCTATGGTGAGAGAACTGACAAAATGCAAAAGTGACCAAAACATCAGCCAGAAAGGATGAGAACAGAGAAAAGGTCTGTGGTCACCACCTGCAGAACCACTCCTGAATAGGGGTTGTCTTACTAATTGCCTCTTATTTCTACCTGTTGTCTGAATGGAGGTCAATGGGATGAAAAAGGGATGGCAATAAAACGACAAATAAATGAGTGCAGGTCAAAACAACAGTGAATTTGTGCTCAGGGGCCTGCCCTGATATAGTGTATCCGAAACGTTGCGAATCGGTCAAGCAGACGTACAGTAGATGAGCATGCATTTTTGCTCCCCATTCATTCTCTATGGGAAAAAAATCCCACATTAAGGAAGTTTTTAGGAAAACCGCAAATCCGATCAAAATTCTTTATACAAGCCCGGATCACGCAATCGAACCGAACAATCTGGAGTTGGAACAGTGTCGATATCTCAAAAACTGCAGGACAAGAAGCGCGTCAAAAATCTGGCAGAAGAAGAAGAAGAAGAAGAAGAAGAAGAAGAAGAAGAAGAAGAAGAAGAAGAAGAATATATGAAAAACGAATAACAGTATATATAATAACAATGAAATTGTAGGCAACACAGCCATCTTTAGCATTTTTTTTTCATTACACACTAAAGGCATGCTGGGTAATGAGTGAGTGAGTGAGTGTGTGAGGAGTGTGCAGAAAGATTTACAGCAAAGGCGTGAACTGTGGCATTGAGCATTTAGTCTCTGTATTAATCATCAGCATTCCAGTCATAGCTCCAGCAGAGCCCAGGACTCTGAGAAAAACAGCTAGAACACAATCACACCTGGTTAGCTTCACTCAAACTGATGTTTTCAGAAAAGCTTTAACATTTAGCCCTAATAACAGTGCTAATTTACTAATATTAATATAATACTAATCTGATGTTAGTCTTCTACTTGCCTCACATGTAGTCAGTCAGTCAAGACAAGTTTGTTAGCACATCATCCTTTTGTTTAGAACTGGAGCTGCAAGGCTAACGTTGCTAACAAACACTGGCTTTTAATAAAGTCACCAAAATATGTAGCATTTATTTACACATGTTTTTGTTACTGTTAACTATTGTTGACTAGTCTCTGAGACCTTTTATTAAGAGATTTGAATGGTTTGAGACAATTTAGGTGACTATTGAGCTCTGGTGTTTGTTAGCAGTGTTAGCCTCATGGCTACAGTTCTACACTAAAGAAACAAAATTCATTTTTGCCATCAGCTAACACTGCTATCAAACTCTAGAACTCAATAGTCACATAAATAGACATGTTTTACACACTACAGTGGTAACCCTACTTATCAGTTTAATCCGTGCAGGAGCCGAGCTCGTTAGCTGGTTTGCTCGTTAGCTGGTTTGCTCGTTAGCTGGTTTGCTCGTTAGCTGGATGCATTTTCCCCATAAGAATACATGTAAAACTGATTAATTCGTGTCAGCCGGCCAATATACAGTATACTTTAATATGTAAATAATGTGTTTATATGGGTTTTTAAAACATAAACGAGACGACGACGGTGCTCGTGTAGGCTGGTGGCTAAGGAGGACAGGAGGACGGGCGTACGTGTATGGCATGGTTACACTTATCATATGAAAAGTAAAAGTAAAATGTATCTAACTTTCTTGTTCACTACCTTTTGCTTTCTTTGTGTCACTTTCACTAGCTCTTTCACTTTCACTGGACAGCGGTCGGTCAAAGGTAATGACTGACCTCTTCTTCTACGCTAGCATCTAGGGGATGCTACGACCGCCGCGCCCCTAGCGGTTGGCATACTTGAACTAATTTACGCTACTCGTTACTTGGAATTTTATTCGTTACCTGGAACAAAAATATTCCGAGATCTCGACTCGTTACCTGGAATACTCGTTAGTAGGGATGCTCGTAAGTAGGGTTACCACTGTACTCAGTGTGGGTGAGGACACAGTATGAGCTTTAGGAAATACTCATGGAGGTGAGTGATATGCACTTAGGTGACTATTGAGTTCTAGGGATTGTTAGCAAACTTAGCCTCTCAGCTCCGGTTCTTCACTAAAGAAGTAATTTGCATGTCTTGGATGATCAAGTGCATCTAAAGTAAGTGGTCTAACCCTAGTCCCAGTTTAGGCTTAATCCAGGTTCAGAAAAAGAATGTAGGACCTGTTAAACCCCCTCATTAAAAGTGATAAATAAACAGCGCTGACGGCAGGGGCCGGGACTGTGCCGAGGATTAAGGCAGCGGTGCTGGCTGTAATTACGTCCTGATCCTCCATCAGAAAGTACAGTAGGTATCGGTCCTGTAACTACAACACTGCAGATAAATAAACAGCTCAGAAGCAGATGAGGCCATCCCCCCATTCACACCTTCCTCCTTCAGCGACTCGGAACGTCCGCCCTGCCTGCAGGCTTCATGTCTTTAGTGCTTCGTTTCTGCACAAATCAAAACAGAGCGCGACGACTCACTAAATCACGGCCTCACTTGGAGTAAATTAGAGTGGAGTGCAGCCGATGTTGACGGAGCGTGTGAGAATGACTCTCGCGGCCACATGCAGTTTAGATAGGCAGGTTAAAACAAGTTCCTCTGGAGAAGCACGAGGCCTCACGCCTCTTTTCCACTGGCACAGTGCCCGTCCCAACCTTGAACTGTTCTGCACAAAAAACTGGTCCATGTGACCTTGCTGGAGAACCTCTGACGCAAGCGGCCGAAGTCCTGGTGTCACCACGTCAACTTTAACCAACTCTGACCGTTAAAAGTGGTTCTGGACACTGTAGAAATAGACTGACTAATCTTACTGAAGGTCTGGATGAGGTCTGAGTGCGTTGAGACAGTTTCGGTGACTTAGACTTTGGTGTTTGTAATCATTGTTAACCTCACGGCCAGTACCGGTGCTAGGCATCTGGGTGCCCTAAGCACAAATGCTTTGTGTGCCCCCATCCTGCCTCCCTCCCACACACAATGGTTACGTAGTAAAACTACCCACAGCCCTACCCACAGTGCCCGATGAGCAGTTAGGCGTTAGGTGCCTTGCTGAAGGTCACGTCAGTCAGGTCTTGCTGGTTTGAGGGACTGAGTGTAAGTGTGTTTATTACCGTTATGAACTCTAATCTGTCAGTGTGCCGACTGTGTTTTTGCAGCAGTCTGCTCAGAGATGAGGGGAAGACGTTTACTGTAAGAGGTGCCATTGTGTGAAATGTTGGCCGTGATGTGATTTCAGTTCATTCATCATCAACACGTAATCCTGTGTGCTGAGTTTAGTCAGTGCTCAGCTTCAGGAGAGAAGTGAAGTATAAAGGAGAGTTTATTTAGTCAGTCCAGCCTGTCAGCCTCTTTAATACTGACATTATAGTCCACTAATCCTGACTTAGAGTCTAAATACAGAGAGTACATACATACACACCTACCCAACGTGTGTGAGAGAGAGAGAGACACACACACACAGAGAGAGAGAGAGAGTGAGAGAGAGAGACAGAGAGAGAGACACAACATACATACACACCAACCCAACATCTGAGAGAGAGAGAGAGAGAGAGAGACAGAGAGAGAGAGAGAGAGAGAGTGAGAGACAGAGAGAGAGACAGAGAGAGAGAGAGACAGACAGAGAGAGAGAGAGACACGCACAGAGAGAGAGACAGAGAGAGAGAGAGACAGAGAGAGAGAGAG
>BRDA01041072.1:0-10123 GCA_036984385.1 Crenuchus spilurus
AAGGAGTGGCTCCGTAAGAAGCATATCAAGGTTCTGGAGTGGCCTAGCCAGTCTCCAGACCTAAACCCTATAGAAAATCTTTGGTGGGAGCTCAATCTCAGTGTTTCTCAGCGACAGCCCAGAAACCTGGCTGATCTGGAGAAGATCTGTGTGGAGGAATGGGCCACATTCCCTTCTGCAGTGTGTGCAAACCTGGTGAAAAACTACAGGAAACGTTTGACCTCTGTAAAGGCTACTGTACCAAATATTAACATTGATTTTCACATGTGGTCAAATACTTATTTGCAGCAGTAACACACAAATAAATTATTAAAAAATCATACATTGTGATTTCTGGATTTTTTTCTTTTAGATTATGTCTCTCACAGTGGACATGCACCTAAGATGAAAAATTCAGACCCCTCCATGATTTCTAAGTGGGAGAACTTGCAAATTCGCAGGGTGTTCAAATACTTTTTTTCCCTTACTATAGATTAACAGCATTTGGTAGAAAGCTAGAGCCTCTTGTTTACTTCTAGTTCACTTTTAGGACAGATATTAGTCATCTCAACCACCACCAATGATTAGCATCCACCTGGATGATGCAACAGCAGCCAGTCCACAACAAAGCACTCACCACACACTAGCTATCACAGAGGTGAGGACAGACTTACAAAAGTCAGTTTTTGATGATGTCATCTAGGAGTGAGACCTTTACCTTGAACATTAGGGTAACACCTCTACCCTGGCGAGGCTGATGGTTGATACGGTACAGTGTCCCAGGCACTGGGATTCATAGAAAACACAGGAAGATCACTTTCTGTTGTCCCAACACTTCCAGTAGCCACACATGCTTTCCTTGGAGGTCTTCTTTCCAAATGCGTGGGCCGGGTGAATTGGGAATTTGTGTGTGTGTGTGTTTGTTTTTGGGCTTGGCTAGGATAGTCTGTAATGCCCTGCCCCATGCCCGGTGATGGGGTAGGGCTCGACCCCAATCAGGATTAAGCGGATAAGATAATGGAGAGATGGGTGGCAGTTTAGCTTTTTCAATGAATTTCACACAAATTAACTTTTTTATTTAAATTTTATATTTATTATATTAACATTCTATTTAAACAGGATTCATTGTAAGTTTGGAAGGGGGATGGGGGGCATTGGGTAATTATTTCTTGTGTTACAGAAGTTCCACTACAGAAGTTCATTTTTTTCCATTCAGATTGGACATGTCATATCGTCAATTTTTTTCTCTTGTTCCAGAAGAAAATTACATGATGAATTACCTACTGTGATTCATCAACGTCAGCACTCGTCTGGTTATTTTAATCCCATCTAGACACATCTGTACATTTCTAGACAAATGTCACCTTATGTTTGAAATAAAGGATTTCTGACCATAGCTGCTTGCAGTATTTGCTCTCCTAACATGTGTAGAGAGCAGAGACCCTCCCCTGGAAAAGCATTATAAAGGTTTATAGTAAATGCAGTGAATCTTGCTTGTTCTCCAATAATCTTATTTTCATTCCCGTTTGAGAGTTTGATCACAGAGGAAAGGTGCAAATGATTCATTACAGACATCCCACAATAAACTAAACTGAGCTTTAGTAGACGAGGTTGTTTTACTGGAATGTCAATAATAGCCAATATTATTGACTAACCAAAATATTGAATTAGTCTTAATTTATATCAGTCTTTTACAACAGACATTGTCACAAAGGGCCTGTCCATACATCCAAATTAAGAGCTAAAACATGAAATTAGGAAAGTAGGAAGACATTTTAAATTTGCTAAATTAAAACTGATTTAGCAAAAATAATTGTAGGCTTTGTAGTGTTTTTCTACTGAGTGCTCAAAGCCCCTTTGATGGTATAAGTCCAAAGGCGGAAGCACAGCTCTCTCAGGGTGGCTTAGAGGGAAAATAACACTGAGTAATGTCATTGTTCTGTTTCAACTTGACTAATATTACTTGCACAGCCTGAAAATCACAGTTCAAGTGAAAGAATCATACACCATGTGAGCCATAAAATGTAGTGAAAGTCTCTTCTGCTGATTGAATAGAACTGACATGTACTTACCCAATAAAAAACTTTTTGAGATTTTATTCTGACAGAATTACGTTCTAGTAGGACTGCACATTGATTTGTTTTAATAGTGGATCTCATATGTATACTTTTTTTAAGGATAATTATATAAACTGTGCACCACATAAACCATGGTTTTTACATTTTATTGTTTTTTGCATAGTCAAATTACATGTAGAGCATTTATGTTGGACTTGTGTATGCCCATTCATGAAAAGTACACTGTAGTTTATAATATTACAATATGTGATAAAAAGATATTTTATATAATAAAAGTGATTTATATGTCAAGCAATTGAACATTTTTGAATGGTGATGTGCATATAATAATATAATAGCTCTTCTGTGAATAGAACAACAGAATAAGCATTGTTTTTGAGGTTTTTGACTAATCAATGATTTATATGTATGGGTTAATATGAACAACTGGTCAACATGAATTTTACTGTAAGATCATTTTCATCGCAGTACTAGTGTACCTCCAAAAGTAAGAATATCACAAAAAGTTTGTGTTCATAATTTAATTTAAAAAGGTAAACTGTCATGTTTTAAAGTGACATAATTTATGCCTTTTGTTTTGATGTTGATATTGGTTGAATTTAATTTACTTAAACTTTTTAATAGTTTGATACTTTAATTTGATAACCACATTTTCTGAGAATTTCAGATTTTTTTTTTTTAGTTATAAGCCATACCAATAAACAAAAAAGGCTTGAAATGTAGCATTTACATGTAACTAATACCAAATATGACAAAATATTAAGTTTACCTTTTGAAATTATGAATAATTAACTCTTTTGACAAATTACATTGTTGACAAAACACCCTTTGTTATATGGCAACTGTTGGAATAAGCCTTTCTAAATGTTTTTGTAGGTTTGTCAGTTGTCATGACAAGCTTATGTAGGTGCTGTGTAGTCTTATGAACTATACACTACAGTAAAGAATTGGCAGAAAAAATTTTGGAGAGCAGTATTATAATGCGATCATTCCCACAGATTACAGATGTCTGTACACTACACTGTACACCATCCAACAGGTCTGACTTGCTTCAAATATGATGAGGAGAGCTTTAAAGATGATGCCATCAGATAAGCAATGAGACATGTTTCAGCTGGAATTGCAAAACCTTATAAACACTTATAAATGCTTCTGAAAATAGTGATGACTGTGTATTGACAAGAATCTGGGGATAAAATATGTATTGTGGTACAAGGGTTAAGATTCGATTTATTGTGATAATATACGGTAAGCATGATGATATTGCTGGGTTTTTTTTTTTGTTTGTTTGTTTGTTTGTTTTTTTTTTAACAACAGTGGTAACATTGCTAGTAAGCTGGTATCGCTAATGTCCGTGGTACACCCTTACACTGCTTGTTTCCACTGGAGACTAATGGCTGAAGATTTCAGCAACGCTGACTAGTAGTCAGGGTTTAAACATACCACAAAATGAGCCACTGTCCTGTAACCAATCTTGTGAACTTCAATAAAAATCAGTCCTGTCTATTGCTTTGACAGTATTGATACTATATAAGAATCGATAGAATATCACAAGACAGTATTGTGATACTCAAATATATAGTTATTTTCTTATATTCCTAAAAACGATTATTGTCTAATCTTAAGTATAACATTTGATCTAAAGCATACAAATGTGATCAGAGGTATTAAAGTGAATGGGGGGAGGTTCACAATGGTATAGTGATAGAAGGTTAAATCAGGGCAAAAGAAAAAGGAAAAAATGGACACTTGGACTGGACAGCAGACCTCTTCTGAAGTCTGGACTGCTTTGTTATCAGGGCTGTCTCTTAGCAACCAGGAATAAACAGAGCGGAGAAAGAGAAGGGACGAAGGGTAGAAAACAGTAACACACTTTCTCTTCTGAAGGATTGACCATGCACACCAGTCATGGTCCATGTTTTGCATGGTGACCTTTAAAAATTCAGTCAAAAATTATACACATTAGCCCAGATATGGTTGAGCCAAAACATGTTTGTTGTCTGAGGTTTGCAGTTTTAGTTTCGCACAAGTCTAATGGAACTAACAATTGATCAAACTTTGTACTCCACCAATTACTAGTTAGGCACAAAATATTGGCAGGAAAAAAGTTTTCTGATAAAAGAAATAAAACTAAATGATTATTGTCGCTGTGTTAAATTATCTGCCCCATATTACTCACTGTAATGTAATGAATTAGACATTACATTATTTACATTAAAATACTTTGTTTAAATGGTTGGTATATCTGTACTCAGTCATCTTATCTGACCTGAAAATTCCAAATTTGTGCATCTCTACCAGTTACCATTACATATGGCAAAACACACAATTACATAATAAACACTTAATTGTGATTTTTCAGTATTGTAGGTTCTACCAATATCTATAAATAGGGGCAAAATGTGCACAGCTACAAACAGGAGTATAAGACACCTTTGTCAGTTTTTTATAAATAGCAGTACAGTCTAATGAAAGAGTTCGGACAACCCTAATTAAAATATGTATTGTTATTGTTTCTAATTAATTCCTCTACAGGGAACCAATTTAGGTGCATTTGAACGCACTGTGTTACTGTCCATTTACTGAATTTAACAGACTGACCAAAAATTAAACAAATGTGACCTGTGCAAAAATTATAACTCATTAAATATTTTATAGTTTTTTATTTGGCAATGTATTGAATTCAATGAATAACTATAAATTGTGCACTAACTGTATAGATATGTCTTCCAAGTTTGTTGCTTGTAAACAATGTGTTAAAACAGGCTGTTTGTCCGGTGTAACCACATTTTTTTGTAGACAAGTGTATGATTATAGGTTATAAATATATAACATTACATTTACACAAAAGCTTTTCTGTGGTTTTATTTTCATCGGCATCCATCATGTATTTTTTTTTTCTTACAACTCTAGTGTTTCTAACTAACTCGGCACAGTGTCTGATCATTGTAGTCCCACCCTCAACAAATCTTAACGATTTTCCAGGAATATATCACCTCACGTTGGAAAATTTAGAATTTTGGCCACTTCTTCTAGATTTATTTAGACTTCTAGTTCTACCAGAAATCCTTTCAAATCGTCAGACAAAAAATTGATGCTTTTGAGGAGTCACCGAACCATCTACTTGGTCTGGATGGAAAAGCTTAAACTCTAGACACTACCTGGGAGTGGAATATGCAGAGGAAAATAAAACTGAAATCAATTATAAAAGTGTAGTCATACAGGGGAAGATTATACCTGCAGCTACAGGAGCAAGTCACTACTTACAAGTTGTATCACTGCGAGTTCCTTAAAGATCTAATGTTAAATATTTTGGCTGGTCAGCTGCATTTGGACAGTGAGGAGAAACTGCAAATTTATTATTGCCAAATTATTCCTGTAACGAGTGCAGAAGAAGGAATGCATAAGAAAGGCACAGCATCATGTTCTTCATGTAGTTCTGGATGGAGGTCTACGCTCACTGTGATAAACTCTTGGTGCATGTGTGTTGCTGGATGTTTTTTCCCTTTGGCCCTTTGCCCAGGTGGTTTTGCATGAACAAATGCCTTGAGTATTCAGTTACAGGCTTTTTTATCAAAATGCTGACGTTCAGATGACGTGTATAAACATGGAGAGTCTTGCAGAACACTAGTCAGTAAAGACTCCAATGTACATGCTTAACCACAATCAGATGCAGTGACTATGATCACGTACAGATGTGACGTTAGGCCTTTTATTCTGCTGGGCGTTGGTTTGTTGTTGTTCATCCAGCTCCTAATCCAAATATCCAAAGGGTCTTTCATGCTGGATTGAACGTGTTTTTGTGTAGGCCTGTTTGGGTAAGCATGTTGACTGTATGATTACTGTTCTACACAATAAGAACTTTAAGGAAAGCCTATGTGGTGTACAAACCTTGAGCAAACATGCTAAGTACAGCCGTGTTTACCATGGAATACAGAGCCTCACAAATGTAACTCAGCCATGAAAGCTTGGATCTAAGGAAAAGTACACTGTTACAGGATTTTTGACTTTCATGGATGAAGTGACATTGTCATGTGAGTGTGGGAAGAGGCCTGTAAAGTTAAAAGTATGGCGTCTGTGTCGGGAGGATGCATTAAAATGATGCTTTAAATGGTAATACTGTAAGAAACAGAATTACATCATACAAAATGTGTATGTGAACATATGGTCAGTCAGCTGTGTGAGGGGGTGGGGTCCACTGTTCAAGCTTTTTCCCAGTTATTCACAGTTCAGCAGAATTATTTGGATGTTGCAAGTGTTTGCAGTTTATTATGCTGCATTGTGCAGTGTCATTGTGTGTGTGTGTGTGTGTGTGTGGAGAGGTTGCTGAGTAGGTTCAGGTTAGATTGCGATCAATAGGAGCTCTGGCTGTGGTAGAGGAGATGAATGTGCTGCATCACTTCAGTCAAAAAAACTAATAAAAATGGAATAACTAACAGCATTATGCAAATGGAATAGCTTCCATTTGTTATTGGTCATGTTGGCTTTTGTAGTCATTCTATTTCTTTCTCTCACTGTCGCTGTTGCGCTCCCTGTCTCTCTGTCTCTCTCTCTCTCTGTCTTCTCTCCTCTCTGTGTCCCTGTCTCTCTGTCTCTGTCTCTCTCTGTCTCTGTCTCTCTCTCTCTCTCTGTCTCTCTCTCTCTCTGTCTCTCTCTCTGCTATCTCTCTCTCTGTGTGTCTCTCTCTCTCTCTCTCTCTCTGTCTCTATCTCTCTCTCTCTCTCTCTCTCTCTCTCTCTGTCTCTCGCTCTCTAACAAACTCCCCCAAACAAAAATGTTTCAGCTGTGTTTCTCCTGCTTCCATCTCCTTTTCCTCCCTTTGATATATCAAGTTGGTCAGAAAAACACTGACCATTGTATTAATAATCTTCTGTACTTACTGCCATCTGGTGGCTGAAGTCAGAAAATCACAAGAATCTGTTGCATTGTTGTAAACAAAGCCACCAGTGACATTTGTGACATAATTATGGACAGTACATTAACAGTTTTTGTGAAGACGGTATTGAAACCTTGAGTATCAGCCAACATGTTTTCTTTACACTTACATTTAACAGACACTGGAATTCAGCAACATACATAGTGCTTTGTTGCCAAGTATCTTTTGCAAATATAAATATTTTAAAGTACCCTTAAACTAGAATACAGCCATACAACTAAAGAGTCGGTGCTGACACATAGAGAGAAATTAGCACACCACAGGTGCGTGATTAGAGTACATTTAAGTGCATTTCAAGAGGTGTGTCTTTAGTCCCTATTTGAAAACAGCAATGGACTGTTTGCTTCATTCCATAGTCTTGGTGCCACAGCAGGAAAAAAGTCTTGATGCTAGTCTCCCATGCCTGTTCAAGGATAATGAATTAAGCCAGACATGAAGCTCAAATTGCTCAATATACAGAACAGGCTCTTTAAAATCGTTTGTTGTGCAAAAACAAGATTGCATAAAAACAGGCCTCCCTGCACACACTACTTAAACAGCCTACGACTCCACAGGAAGAAACACACAGCCGATTGATTGATTGACTGACTGACTGATTGATTGTGAATATTGGTCCTTTGAGAACATGGCATGAAGCAGCAGAGCCAAACGAAAAGGTTCCCACAAAATGCAGGCAGCACTAGTAATGAATGCTTCCATTTCTCAGACAGCACTCTGCAAACTGTAGGACTTTCTTTCTCTCTTTTGTTGTCCAGTATTTCTTATGGTCTGATTGTTGTCCAGAATGCCAAAGGAGTATCTAATAGAGTTCCTGTAGCAGCAGATAACTGCTTAAAATCAGCATTTATTTATAGGTTTATGGTAATGGTAGTCATTTACATTCTTTGTATGTGTGTGTTTGTAGGGGCCTGGTTGAAGAGCAGTCTGGGTTCTGTAGAGCGCCACGGAAGTGAACTCACCCTCACGTACATCGCCCCTCAGCTGGGATACTGGGTGGCAGCCATGTCTCCTGTAAATACAGGTACTTTCACTGTGGAACTCTAATATACACTATGGCTCAAAAGTGTGTGGTCACTAGTGCTGGGCGATAAAATGAAATCAATTTTTTTCACAATAATTTTTCCCTCGATGACGATGATAAACCGGGAGAACAGAATTTGATAAGCATCGCTTCCATTTCACATCTAAGCAGCTTGACAGTGAGTTCTGAAGTCTGATACTTCTGCTTGTTAGCTCCTCCTCACCAGCACAGCCAAAATGCACTGTTGTGTTTAAGACAAGCGTGTGATTGGGGGGAGAGTGTAGTGGGACCAGGCGAGAGAGCACGAAGTCGCTGAGTGCTTGTCTGTTTGTGTGAGAAGGAGAAGATGGGGGGGTTCACTGTGTGTGTGTCAGCACCAGTGTTGCGAATAACGGCGTTACGTAACGACGTCATTTTGTCAGTAACGAGATAAAATAATTAATTACTTTTCCTGTTGTTATAACACTGTTGACGTTACTGGTCATTAAAAGCGGTGCGTTACTATATATTGATATACTAACAGTAATCCGAGCGGACCTCTGCTCAGGCTAGTGAGGAGTAACAGGTGTTACACCGAGAACTGTGACCTATTGAGATCTGTGACTTGATAGAAGAACTCACAGATCTCGATAGGTCACAGTTCTCGGTGTAACACCTGTTTAACTCAAGTCAGTAAGCGATTGGCTAAGGCAGCATTATGGTAGCCAATCAGAGCTAGTGTTTTTACACGTGTGCCGAAGCACACCAGTGACACACGACACAAACGGAGTAGAGGCAGAAATGGTGAATCAGGAGCAAGCCGAAGAAAAGTTAGCATTTTCAAGGTGGCGATATAAACATTATTTCAAATTCATTGAGGTTAAAGGCAAAAACGTGCATGTAATGTGTACAATATGTCCTCGGATGAAGACTTTGTCGATATCCACTGTAAGCAACTCTAATTTAATAAAGCATCTCACAACGACCCACGCAGCTACAAAGTTAGTGGCTAGAAACACCGACACCAAAGTAAGCCATCCACTAGCAAAGGACTCGGAGCAACGTCCGCCAAGCAGCAAAGGCTTGATTTTTGAAGAATAAGACTATAGAGGTTTTGTTGTTAAGTTTACTTCTGTTGTGAACAAACCTGTTGTCTCAGGTTGAGAGAATTTAATTTAATTTGATAGATGTAAATTTATATACATACTTTATATAGTGTAATTATTTACTTTTGCTTTTTTTTTGCTTTTTTTTTTTTTTTTAACAAAGATTTGGTATTTTAAAGGATTTTATCCTCCACTGGTCTGTTGATGTGCAATACATTTCAAAAGTTATGTACAAACACCTTTCTGATCTACTCATTTCAACAGACTGTGAAAACTGCTTTTTCAAAAAATCCTTATTCTTTGACATATAACTTTTTTAAACTGTAATGCAAATAGTTACTTTCAGTGGTAACGAGTTACTTTTATTATAGAGTAATTCAGTTACTAACTAAGTTACTTTTTTGAACAAGTAGTGAGTAACTATAACTAATTACTTTTTTAAAGTAACGTTCCCAACACTGGTCAGCATGAGTGCTAGTATTAGCCTGTTAGCTTGGCTCTCTAGCCTGTTATTTTGGAGTGGCTGCAGCCAACAGCAATCATTGTAAGTTTCAACAATAAAGCGACGACTGTAAACGTTTTTCTCGTCCATCCTTTCAACGCGTCCAGCCGGAAGCTACAATATTATGTTGTGGCAATAAACATTTTAATATTTTAAATAGTAACATTTCATGTATTTAGTTTGATGTTTTTAGAAAGATGTTGTTTAAAACTATGACAGTGTTAGAACATTTTATATAATGATAATTATCGAGATTGATCAATACAGAAAAATTTATCATGATAACATTTTTGGCCATATCGCCCAGCTCTAGGGGTCACCATTAATTTTCATAACAACACTCCTGTTTCAGAAAAACATCTTTTTCAAGCTGTTCTGAATCTGTGATAAAAATGCTACTGCTCTGATATTTAGTCTTCTGTGGTAGAGGGGTGAGGTAGGACAGTCACCAATATTTAGCTCATTTTTTGTTGTCTCCCACAAGTTGTTGACAGTGAGCTTATAAGCTTTAGATCAGCTGTT
>BRDA01041092.1:0-17258 GCA_036984385.1 Crenuchus spilurus
GACCTCTTCTTCTACGCTAGCATCTAGGGGATGCTACGACCGCCGTGCCCCTAGCGGTTGGCATACTTGAACTAATTTACGCTACTCGTTACTTGTTACCTGGAACAAAAATATTCAGAGATCTCGACTCGTTACCTGGAATACTCGTTAGTAAGGATGCTCGTAAATAGGTTTACCACTGTAGAAGCAACTACAAGACATCTTTTATCAATCGAAAGAACCTTTTTGCTAAATAAAGACCCAATTACGCAAAATGTTCTTTCAGTGTTCGATGCCATACATAACTATTCTCTTTACTAAATAACCCTGGAAGATCCATTATTTTTAAGAGTGTACCTAAAGGGTTCCATCTTTGTGTCCCAAAGCGTGGTTTGAGTATCTATTCATTAATAGAGTGTTTATGTAACAGAGTAAAATGTTCAAACCATGTACATTTAACTACAGAAGAGCCAGATCCATTCTCTCTATTATAAAAGCCTGTTTTGTTGTGCTGTGGTTCTATAAACACCAGGCCTTGTGCTTGATTTTGTACAGAGGTCCTGAAGCAGGGCGGCACGATGGCTTAGTGGTTAGCATGTTCACCTCTCAGCGCTGAGGTCTTGGGTTCGAGTCCACATCTGAGCGGAGTTTCCATGTTCTCCCCGTGTCTGCATGGGTTTCCTCCCACAGTCCAAACACATGGAGGTCAGGTGAATTGGGTACTCTAAATTGTGTGTGTGTATGCATGTGTGTGTATGTATGTGTGTGCACCCAGCAATGGATTGGCGCCCTGTCCTGGGCTTAGTTGAATAGTGTAATGCCCTGCCCTGCGCCCAGTGAGGGGGTAGGGGACTAACCACGACCCTGATAAGGATTAAGCGAGTGTGATAATGGATGGATGGATGGTCCTGAAGCAGCACACTCTTGTTCACGTAATTTGGGAGCAGTCATGGCCTAGTAAGGATCTGGTCTTGTGACCAGAAGGTCGCTGGTTTGAGCCCCAGACAGGACATGACTGAAGTGCCCTTGAGCAAGGCACCTAACCCCCTAACTGCTCCCCGGGCGCTGGTGGATAAGGGCTGCCCACTGCTTCGGGCACAAATTCTCACAGCCAGATGTGTTCACTAGTGTGTCTGTGTGTGTTTCACTGCACGAATGGGTTAAATGTGGAGGTCAAATTCCGTTGTGTGAAAAATCACATTGGCTAAATTGGTTGATCTTAATCTAAATACATTTTTTTTTAAATCAACATGATTTACCCAAAAGTGTCCAAACTTACATACAACTGTATATGGTTGGGATGATAAAGTTCTTCTTGATGTGTGTTTTTCTTTACATCACTGCACATTTATCTATCACTGTCATCAGGAAGTGATGAACGACGAAGTTGGCGATAAAATGCGGGTCCTTTCCGGGACAAACACGGGTCATTTACAAACGTAAACATGAGTCATGAAGTGAAAGATCAGATCAAATCGGAGTAAAAACATCATAAACGAGCAGCGAGGTTTGTACAGTGAACACAGCCTCTGACAGGGAAATGTCTCTGTGTGTCTTGCAGTGTGAAGAGAAGGTTGCGGTTGGAGGTTGAAGGGAGCGGGGAGGTTGTAGAGTGTCAGCCAGAGTGGTGATGAGTATGGAGGGAGGCCAGGTTTACTTTGGCTGCGCTCACACCCGTGACCCTACAGCTCGTCCTGCTGAGCCTCCACAGCTGCCTGCTATTAGCCTGGGCCCTCCCCACCCCCACCGCCCGCTGCACGCTAACCTTAACAACGAGCATACTGGACCGCTTGTGCCGACGACATCCGCAGCTAGCCCACTCATTAATCTTAACAACCAAACTTTCAGAATTCAACCAAAGTTGTTTGGGAAAAGCTGAAGCCCTTGAGGTTGTTTGCTTGATGTAGTTTAGATAAGTGCTACGCTAGCTTCATATCACATGTGTAAATCCAGCCGTACGGTTTAGACGTAGAGAACAGAATCCCAATGACCACACAACTGGAAATCTGGAGTTTGGGATTTGACTTATACTCTTGAATGCGTTGATGAATCTTAAAAATTCCTTACTTTAAGCAGCGTCATGGACCAAAATCACGTTTCAGCCAAAGTGGAAGAGTTACATGAAGAGGTTTTAGCAATAAAATGAGAATCAAACATTTTTCTGCCCAAAATGTTCTGCATTGTGTCAAATTCTGCGCAGTTCTGTTCATACAAGCTTTACAAAATTCAGCCGTTTTTGAACCTGCTAAGACCCATGACTCCTCAACCCTCCGGCACTGATTTACATCCTAAAGTCTCTGCGTATAAAAGGATGTAGTTCATTCCTAAACAGCTCTGTTTTGGCTGGTTTCAGAAGGGCAGGCGGGGGTTATTCAGAGGCTACGATTTCTAGTGACCTGAAACACTAGCAGGGCTATTACAATGATTCATGATTCATGAGCAATAAGACACAGTTGTAAGCAGGGCATGGGAAGCGTGAGAAGGACGGGGAAGCTCATTTAATTTACATTTTAAAACCAACTCATAAATAAAGTCACTTTTCCCTTTAAACAGTTGAGAAAATTGCACTGAAGTACTGACTAAATAGCTGTTTAATTTATGCAAGTATCCACTTATTACAGCACTTAAAACCACCCAAAAAGGCTTTTTTGTATGGCCTGAAGCTGTATATTAGTGCGGTATCTTGATCAAGAGAAACTTAAATGATTTATAATTCTCATTCCAACATCAAAGTCATTATTTGAATAAGCTTCCTGGTGAAAAGGATACGTTACTAGTTGTGTAATAATGTGAGACAATTACACAGATTTCTGATCACAGTTTACTACACGGGATTTTCTGGGCATGGTACATGTTTGTAAACAACCGTGCCTCAGGCACTTCCCCGCAGCATGGACACCACCGAGTTTTAAATTAAAAATGAAGAACAGTGCTGAAACAAAACGAAATGCTTAAATTTTTTACCTCAAATCCCATCGACCACGGATGACAAGTTACAAAAATCAAATGTCAGAGGTACAGGGGTTAGACAATGAAAGTGAAACAGCTGGTTTTAGACCACAATAATTGATTAGTAGGTGTAGGGCCTCCTTTTGCCGCCAGTACAGGGTCAATTAGCCTTGGGAATGACATATACAAGTCCTGCACAGTGGTCAGAGGGATTTTAAGCCATTCTTCTTGCAGGATAGTGGTCAGGTCACTACGTGATGCTGGTGGAGGAAACCGTTTCCTGACTCGCTCCTCCAAAACACCCCAAAGTGGCTCAATAATATTTAGACACAAAGACTTGCTGTCTTGGTCACAGATGTGCCAGCAAGACGTGCAGCAACAATTTGTCCTCTTTTGAACTCTGGTATGTCACCATAATGTTGTGTGCATTGTAATATACTATATAACTGTGCTCTTACCTGCTAACTGAACCTTCACACTCTGCTCTTACTGGTGCAATGTGACATTAATGAAGATTGGCCACCAGACTGGTCCAATTTAGCCATGAAACCTCCCTCACTAACATGACAGCTGTTTCACTTTCATTGTCTAACCCCTGTACTTCAGTTTATTGTTCCATCAGGTGAGAGCTGGCTGAGGGATCGTGTTCATACAAGACATCATCACCAGTAAATTAATATTTATTTGACTGATTACTCAAGTTACTCACCTTAATAATGCAGGACGTGACATTATGGTTGTAGCTGTAAACAGTCAACAACATTAGCGCATTAGCTAACTCGCAGATGCCACATAATCCAGTAACGTTAACGTTTAAAATGGTTTATTTTTATGATATTGGTATATATGATCACATCCATAGTACTGGGAAACAATTCTGGGACAAGGAATTTCAAAATTAAACTTGTCACAAAATGTGCAAACATGTCCAAGTCAGCTAAATTAAACACTCCGAAATCAGATCTCTCTTATTGTTTACATTTTTTTTTTCAAAAATTGGCCAAAAATCGAGTCTTTGCTTTAGATTCTGTTAGTCACATGGTTTCCATTGTGCTTAAAGTTGCTGGTTTATTAAAAACATTAGTTTTATCATTATGGCACAAACTTCTGTATGACACAAGTCTACTTTGGGCTTAGACCTCATTCCTGATGGCCCAACCTACAATATTTGATCTGTGCCTGTTAAATGAAAACCGTAACTTACACAATCTAAAAAGTTACCCAATTCAACAACAAATATGTACAATAATTACAAAAAACCTTCTAACACGACAGAAGATGATCAAATGTGTTCATTTAATGCAATTTATACCATCAATTATATCCACTAAATACAATTTATATACATTGTGTAAGTTACATAAAAACCATAAGAATTAATTCAAAGTACTGTGGATATGCTCATATAGTGTAGCTGAGGTTACACTACGTTATATACCAAGTTTATCAACTTTTCTGTTCCTTTTGTCCTCCTTGCAATAAAAAAGAGAGAAAACGAGTGTGACAAGTTTGATCTTTTGGGCAACATCATTTCTAATGTTTTTTTTTTCTCTTTATTTTTTAAAATTATTATTATTATTATATTTATTTTTATTTTTAGAATAAATAAAATTTGTATAAAAAATAAAAATAATTTTTAATATTTACTATTATTAATCACCTGATTATCTAAGTTCTTTTCACATATGTTTCACAAACAGAATCAGAATTAGGTGCATGTTTATAAGCTGAATTGAGGCAAACAAAAATGTAAAAAAATAAAAATAAATATCCTAAGACCCGTTGTAGGGGTTCCCTTTCAGGTGCTGCTTTTTGTTTGAGCTTCACATTTTTTCCATATTCCCATTCTCCCCAGCTGTGGGTTATAGTTTAATTTGGGTTTTTTTGGGGTTGCTTCTGTGATATATTTTGGTTCGCCGCTCCCTCTCTGCATTTTGAGTCCAGTCCGGGCACCACAGTGACCGGGACCTTTTCTCTTTAGACAGGCCTGGGTTCCAAAGGACTCCACCCCCCTGGCGCGTACCAGTCCTGGAACACCCATCATGACTCTTACCAGTTAGTAAAGTTTGTTGATTGTAGTTTAAGCTTTTTTTTGTCTTTTTGGCATCATTAAGTGTCAAACGATAAGCAATAAGATGCCTAATCAGTCAATTTAGTCAATCTAGGTTTGAATGTTGACTGTTTCATAAAAAGAAAAGAAGCAATTACTATTCATGATTATATATTTTGCTATTAATGTTCAGCTACAATTTCATGATCACTACTGGTCACCTGTGAAAGTAAAATGGAAAGTAGACATTTAGGTGTTTTGAATGTTGAGTAATACTGTATAATACATCCTTCAATAGAGGTCAATTAATGTATTTCTCCAAAGCAACACATACAAACTCCTTTTTCCTTAAACATATGAGAGTCATGCCTTAGTTAGTTGATAGTTAATGGCTATTTGGATTATTTGCCAAATTACTAAAATGACATTAGAAATGATGTGGTGATTGCTCTCTTTATGATGATGTACATCCCACATTTAAGCACATTTTCACACTGAATTCTGGAATTGGGCGAGACGTTCCTTATCGTTGGCTTACTTTCACAAAATTCCATCCAAACGATGGATTCTTTTCAAAATGATACACCCTAGCTTCATCTGTTTGCTACTTTTGATTATTTCTATTGGATACAAACACTAAACGCTTTCTGGATACATGGTCATTTACCTTCTACTGTGAAACTGGAAAGAGAAGTGATGCAATAAGTTGCAACAGTTACTTTACAAAATGAATCACGTAACCAAACACACAGTATCAGGAGCCAATATCAGACAGTGGACTGCACCAGAGTCTACTTACATCCTACTGATTTTAGCAGGACTACGGATCGGTTCTCTGGACCACTCCCAGACTTAAAAACAGTTGAAATGTGAGACCATGACCATGTCTGACCTTCCATAATGCGTAAAATCATAACTTGATCCATCAGCTCTATATGCCAGAGGACTATATATTTTTATTTTTTTCCCTTGTCACACACCTGCTTCCAAATTTATATGACGACTTGCTGAGTGAATCAGTTACATTACAGAAATTAACACTTCAGAACTGGACTGGCACTCAGAACCACCAGCTTACCAAATATCACATACAGTGGTAACCCTACTTATGAGTTTAATCCGTGCAGGAGCCGAGCTCGTTAGCTGGTTTGCTCGTTAGCTGGATGCATTTTCCCCATAAGAATACATGTAAAACTGATTAATCCGTGTCAGCCGGCCAATATACAGTATACTTTAATATGCTAAATAATGTGTTTATATGGGTTTTTAAAACATAAACGAGACGACGACGGTGCTCGTGTAGGCTGGCGGCTAAGGAGGACAGGAGGACGGGCGTACGTGTATGGCATGGTTACACTTATCATATGAAAAGTAAAAGTAAAATGTATCTAACTTTCTTGTTCACTACCTTTTGCTGTCTTTGTGTCACTTTCACTAGCACTTTCACTTTCACTGGACAGCGGTCAAAGGTAATGACTGACCTCTTCTTCTACGCTAGCATCTAGGGGATGCTACGACCGCCGCACCCCTAGCGGTTGGCATACTTGAACAAATTTATGCTACTTTTTAACGGAATTTTACTCGTTACCTGGAACAAAAATATTCCAAGATCTCAACTTGTTACCTGGAATACTCGTTAGTAGGGATGCTTGTAAGTAGGGTTACCACTGTATTTTAATTCACCAAATTATTTAACTTTCCATTTGTACTCCTAGTGGTGCTATAAAGGAGAGGACTGGCTATTCTAAAGATGATCATCTTAAAATCAACATGGACGACGGTGTAGTTTACACATACCCATGTCTACCTTAGCTCATCATACACAGAACGCTACAGCAGAGCTAAGTCTGTTTGTCTAAGTCTACAAGAGGTTTATCGGCTGTTCACATTAATGCACTTCAGTCTACAGAGACTAGGGGCCACATCGAGCTTGTTTTCTTCACAAGAGGTAGTAGGTCTGCTGCTGAAGTACTATACACACCCAGTCAAACAAAGGGACTCCACCCACCAAGTACTCTCTTGATGTGCGCCATGTGTAAATCCTTTCTCTCTCTCTCGCTCTCATTCTCTCTCTCAATGGGAATAAGTGACTACATAATCATTCTGTGAAGCAGAGGAGGGGCTTGTTCCAGTCGAGCTGCCAAGGTCAGCGGGTTCATGAGCGTGGTTGGCACATTGTGCCCATACAGACTCCACTTTGCCAGGCTTGTGCGTGTGCCAACCTATGTATTCTTAGTGCCCAGTTCCTCTCTAGTGAGCTGAGATCCTTCCTGCACCCTCCAGATGGACGGCACTAAAACCGCATTGGGCAGCGCTGATCAACCACACTACTTTCTATCAGAGCGGTCACGTGCGCTCGATTCCGTATATTTGCACAGCCGAATCTAAATGCAAAGAAAGAATAATGTGGGATTAAAGTCTCATTCAGTGCTAAAGCAGACTGCAGTTATCACTTTGACATTGGCACGCCAGCTAGTGGAGTGAAGGCAAGCCAGGGAAAGTGCCCGGCCACGTGGCAGCCATGCTGTGGATCTCTGGTACAATGAATGACTAACAGCAGATAGAGGGACATTGTGATCCTCTCCTACAGCCTGAACAGGACCCCTGAGCTGCCTTCCATATGCCTGAGCTGGACTACTTTGTACAGCCAGTCTGCAGGAACAGCACACAATGGACATTTTGAACAGTCCTAAGTCAGAGTTTGATATAACAGGATGCCACTGTTTATTGAGCGTGAACAGTGCAATAGACATTAAAACATTCAGAAACTGACTGCACGGCAATAAGTAGAGAAAAAGTAACACGTAAGGTTTCATCCACCATGTAGAAAAATCTACGTTAAGAAATGAAACACTCACGATGCCCAGAGTGGCTCAGCAGACACTGAAACTATGATCAGAGGATGGCAAGTTTGGCCATGCGCTCTCTGAGTGGGTAGATGGCGCGCTTTACCCATCACTACTACCGCTCAGGCTTCTACCTACTGATCCATCAGAGCTAGATATCCTGCACTTTCCTCCAAGTGTGTTGGCTGCCCAGCGATGATGTATCAGAAGCAGTGGGAAAAGAGGCGATAACTGACTTCACATGCATCAGAGGAGGAGTCAGGAGAGTCAGGGATATTACTAGTGGTTGGGAGAGTCCTAGCGGATGGGTGGGTCGATATTCTAAAATTACATTGAGGAGAAAATTAGGTTGAACATAAAAAAGAAAGAAAAAAGCAAAAAGAAATGAAATACTCATAAAGAACCAGTGTCTAGCTTAAGCTCTAATCTGTTAGGCCAACATTTGATCTCACTTTAATAACTACCAGAGGCGTAGCATTGTAGAACACTGTATTGTAATAACAAATCCATTATCATTCATTTCACCCCAACTGCCCAGTCTGTGGTCATCTTTATAATAGTTATTAAATAATTAAAAGTACTTAATAATGCTTAGCTCGGACTAATAACTGAAACATAGGCCAAGGGGTTCAAAGTAGGGCTTTGTAAATAATAGTTATACAATACATAACATGATGCAGGTTAATTAATTCAGTATATTACAATACACTAATCAAGCAGTGCTGTCATGATACCAGAACATTAACTTAGATACCAAGTGCAAAAATCACTTACCATTGAGTTTAACACTAAATGTTT
The DNA here is from genome assembly GCA_036984385.1 of Crenuchus spilurus. NCBI lineage: Eukaryota > Metazoa > Chordata > Actinopteri > Characiformes > Crenuchidae > Crenuchus > Crenuchus spilurus. The sequence continues at coordinate 8,623 of BRDA01041092.1, forward strand.
ATTTGACAGAACACAGACACATTTCCAATGTTTTTCTTTTTTAAATGTTATCGCTATAATCCATACAGTCCTTTAACTGTCAGCAATCTCATTTGTATTATAAAGTATTGAAAGTTTTAAAGGAATACAGTACGGATTACCTAATTTGAGAACTAAAACGTTTCAATACTTTCAAATCACAGTGCAATAAGCAAAGTGTGACCCTGCCCATGCCCCCTGCCTCGTCTATATCCGTCATGTATTCTGTGTGCTGTCAACTCACCATATGCTGTCTGTGTACATCCACGTCATGTCTCGTCCACACCCCCAGTCACGTCACGTCATGTCATGTTTCATTGTATGCACCTGTGTCTTGTCTGCTCATAGCCCTCTCCCATCTCATATCATGATAAAGTGTGCTATAAAAGCCATCTCAGTGTTTCAGTCGTTGTCCGTCATAGGTCACCTTGTGAATGTCTTCAGGTCTATACATTGTAGCCACAGTTCTTCTTGTCTGTTCAATAAAGTCACGTCATTAGATTAACGCTGTCTTCCACATCCTCCTCCTGCACCCTTTGCACTGACACAAAGCAATTATTTTCCATCATTTTTTTAGCTAAGGATTACAGTTTATAGCACTTTTATCTAGGGGTTGTGAGTTTAAACAACAACACAGAATGAACCACTGGCTCTCAAGAATCCTTGCATTAATAGCAAACTATTAATTAAAAATGATTACATTTAAGTATTTTTTAAGCATTTAAGCATTTACATTTAAGTACATTTAAGTATGCAGGTGTGTCCAGATGCTGGAAAAAGTACAGACTTTGAACCCAGCACAGACTGGGCTAAAAGAAGCTGATGCAGTATCAGAATATAAATATATCATATTTAGGTAGAATATGCTGGGGAGGGGGGAGTATGCATGCAGCAGGTGAGTGAGTACAAACTGAGTTTTGGGTGCCTGATATAGGACCAGTGTGTAAGTGGCCTGGGCATGGTGCCATCCACCTGGCACAGTCCCTGCTGAGAGCGGCTACAACACAGTCCTGCTGTCTCTCCATGTGCTGCACCCAACTGGGGCAGGTTGCCAGGAGACAGTTCAGTCTACCCAGGCTTTATTTACTGCTCTCAAGGTCATACCCTGCCCCAGCCAGGCAGCACAGGAGAGAGAGAGAGGGGTAGAGATGATTTGATAGGTCTACTCATCAGCACATCTGACAAAGAAAGTTGCCTTTACCATTACCATCTTACCTTCATCATTCTTTAAGTTACACTCATGCTGTGTTGAGAAATACTCACAATAACAGAACTATAAAGTGTTTCTGACATGTTTTAATGTTCTCAACAATAAACCTTTTCATCATTCCATGCTCATTTTCCAGTCAATTTACTATTTAGCAAAAGCTTTGGTCGATAAACCATCCCAAATATAGCATCAGTTAAAGCTGGACAAGGCTAAGATATGTAATATATACCACAGCAGTATTTAAACTTTTCTACAGTTTTGAAAAGCTAGTTAATTGATGCTCAACACTTTGCATACTGCATTACATTAAATGTTATTAAACAGGACAGAGTGAGCCTTCTTTATCATCAAACATGCAGTTGGTCAATTTCCATGATATGCACACAAAAGTATAGTAAATAAATATAACATATTTTTAAATTTTAAAAAATTTTTTATTCCTTTCCCAATGTAGTAGTAGCCAATTAGCCCATTTTATCCGTTAGGACTCTCCCCATCACTTTTTGTAATGTCCCTGACTCTAGGAGAGTGAAGACAGTAGTGTGTGATACAACCACCGCCTCTTTTTGAACTGCCGTTGATACACCATCATTGGGGAGCCAACACGCTCGGAGGCAAGCGCAGGAATCCCAGCTCTGAATGGACCAATCAGTAAACGCCTGAGCCAGCGGACATTGCAATGTCTACCCACCCAGAGAGAGCACTGCCAATTTTTGCTCTCTTGGGCCCACATTCTTCATCACACAGTGACTCTTCATTATTTTTTTCTCTTGGGCTCCCAGTCATCCACAGGGGGAATACACAGACCACTGTGCCACTCGGAACTTTTAACATTAAAAAGACACATTTTATGTACTTTAACACTGCGTGCATCTTTTAGTGGTAGCGAGTGGTGCAGCTAGTGTTCGGCCCTTTTCAAGAGGTCAAATCCAGGTGATGCTACAGCTGTCTATACCTGGGAGCCCACGGTGGGGGAAAGTCTAGTGAGGCAAAGCAACACAGACAGCAGCAACATTGATGAACCAATGCAGAACTAAATATTTTTTAACAGATTTAAAAGAACTCTTGACTAACAAAAAAGTTTTAACTCAAAACCTCAGTTTGACTTAACTCAAAAAAAGGAGTGCAGTAAGTGTCCTTAAAATTTTAAGCTGGGCTGACTTTTTTATTTTTTACAGGTCAGGTTTTTATTTATGTACGTATGTTTATTTTTAACAGGCTGATTAAAATTAGTAGTAATTAATGACCCAAAAAATACCATAGCATACATCTGTAGTATACAATTTAAGATGTAACTCTTAATACCAATAAAATAGCGCTTCAGGAGGAACTTTGACTAAAGAAGTGTTAATCATATTTATGTCAGATATGTACATACATAACAAAAAATAAAAATAAAAAACACTTATTTGCATGGAAATGAAGTTCATGTACTGACAGTAAATAATAATAATCAATAATAGTAAATAAATAAATTATATATATATATACAGTCATGGCTGAAAGTGTTGGCACCCCTGAATTTTTTCCAGAAAATTAAGTATTTCTCCCAGAAAATTATTGCAATTACACATGTTTTGTTATACACATGTTTATTTCCTTTGTGTGTATTGGAACAACACAAAAAACAGAGGGAAAAAAGGTAAATTTGACATAATTTCACACAAAACTCCAAAAATGGGCCAGACTTGGCTCATATTATACTGTACAGTAGGCTTGTACAGTATTAACTCATTAAATGTAAAAATAGTTTTATTTTATTATTCCCATCTTAAAACTACATAATCTACATATTATCTTCACAGCATTTACTGCATAATTCACAGCAGTTACTCATAAAAGCATAACAACTGAATAAAAAGCCTGCAGTCTAACTCACCATCATCAGTTTAAACAGCATCATCATCACAGCCAAATGATTGTAAATGAGAGGTATTTTATAACACCTCCTCATTCATAACTAAAGACTGATGTTCCTGTCACAATAGTGATACATCCAAGGCCTTTATCACATCACACTCACTGATCTGAAACAAAGGCAGCTGTGCAACACAGCACCAAAAGAGGATGAGAATAACTCACATTTAGTCGGCCGCTCCAGTTTCCGTCTCCCTCGTTTCTTGCGAGGAAGAGTTGGCAGCATCTCCTCTTTGTCCTCAGAGTCGTTCTCATCCTGGGTGACAGCAAATCCGTTCTCCACAGAGGGGCTCATGATCACGTCAGTGGTGCATGGAGGCCTGCAGCCGGCTGGACGAGGGAGGCCGTTTTCAGGAGCATTCTTCTCCTGCGTGGGGTAAGAGCATTCGGAGGATCTGCCCTCATGCCTCTCTCTCACATCTCCATTCTGAACGTGGGAACAGGATTGGAGCTCCACCCCTCTGTGATTCTTAGCCACACCCACCAGATCTTTCAGTGATCCACAGCTTTCCACCTGCAACAGCAAACAACATCATCAACACTGCGCACTGTTATTGACAGAGCTTTTTACTGCAACAGCTTTCATACGCATGGCAGTAAAGCCTTTTGTTGAAGACAAACCTTTCTGTGTTCTCTTATAAAGAATATAGAAATACAGGCGGTCCTCGATTTACGACGTTGATCTGTTCCTACGTCGCGTCGTAAACCGAATTTCATGTAAGTCAGAACATTCGTACATAAATAACATACTGTAAGCACTGTATCCTATCCTAACACCTATCCTAACACAGTAATGATCAAAAAACACATAAAATACGTTTAATAATGAAATGAAACAGCCGCGTAACCGTGTATTCTTCCGCCGCGCACACCAAACACGAAACAAGGCTTTATACAGTAAATGGGAGATGTGTCGTAACCACGAAACATCGTAACTCGGGGACGACGTAACCCGGGGACCGCCTGTATTCTTTGAGGTTTGTGAAAATATATAATATAATAATATAAAGAGAATATAATAAAGCATATAATACCATTTGAAATTAATTGAATGGTTTAATACAAACATATAATGCAAATTTTAATCAACGCAATACAAAAGACATAATTCCATTCCATTATAATTTCCATTATATTAAAATTTCAGGGATGGTTACAGATTATCTGAGTATGTCACATTTCATTGCTTGATTTGATCATTATATATGCTACGAAAACAAAATCTCAAACCTTCAATAAACAAATGACAGCCTTAATAACTGGACTGAAAAATGTTTCTGCCAAAACTTGAATCACCAGGCAGTTGTATAACTTTACACTGGTGTATGAAACTGTATCCACCATGAATTTGTCTTGAACAGTCTTGAATTTGTCAGTATTCAGTGATCCTGACGTTAAATATTTTTATTGCTATATCAGTTAATTTTCACATCTCTATATAGCAAATACGACTGTGACATGAAACACAATTAATGCAGAATAACTATAAATGTAGCTTTTTGCAATTTGAACTTAATTTGATCATTTAATTTGATATAAAAATAAACTACCCGTCATATTTCATAGAGAAACATGCTCAATGCATAAAGGATATCATTTGGCAATCCAAACTATAGTAATCCATAATAATGCAGACATACAAACTCATGAAGACACTACCAGTCTGTCACAGCAGGAGGAGGATGCTGGCGGATGCAATTAAAACGTAACGCTGCGGCGCTCATCGATGTTTAGCTAAGCCAGTACTATGTCACCCATTCATTCAGCTTTCTGGCCAATCACAAGCTACTATTCAACCTTAAAAGAAAGTAATTTGCCTATCGCAGGCGATGACGCGTCCCTGTCATCCTCCTTCCTCCCCACCACCACCAGGTTGGCCCTGGTCTTGTTGCCCAGGGGGTGGCTCCGCCTCTATCTGGCAGTGTCTGCTCTTGACCAAATGCCGCAGACCTGGGCTTTAAAGACCTTAATAATTAACCTTTCCGCTCATATCCTCTTCCAAGTATTTATGGAAAAATGGAGATTCTGAGCTTTCCTCCATTGGCTGCCCAGCAGCGATGTATCGGCAGCCGATGAAAAGAGGCGGTGGCTTGACTTCACATGCATCGGAGGAGGCCTGTGTGAGTCTGCACTCTCTTAGAGTCAGAGACATTACAAGTGATAGAGAGTCAACAAATGGGCGGATCAATTGTCTACCAAACATTAGCTATGAACTTAAACTCAAAAAGCCAGCGTGGCAGTGATGACAATTAACGAGGATATTCATAGTGACAATACACATGGTGACATTACAGGAAGACAATGACTAACGACCACTGTGACACATGAGGGAACATTATAACCAATCATAATTAGATATTAGATGGGGAACCAGGGCTGTGGAATAACAAGACAGGTGTAGACACTCAGAACATCACAGGGCGGAGACATGACAAAGCACGTGGACAACGTAAACAAAGACAGAAATGGGGTTGAGATGGGAAATTTCACACATGGTTAAATCAGAATACTATTTGGAATGAACTCATCACAGAGGTCATGTGACAGGGTTTGCTGCATGTATAAATAAGTGAGCACACCAGTCAGTGCAAAACGACCGTCATGGGCTAAAGAGGCCCATGATAATAGGGTATGTAGCAAAGGGAGGTGACATCTTGGAAACTGGAATCTTGGTGTACTGAGAATGAACTTCTCGAGTGCCTCCCAACAGCAAAACAGTGGTGCTCCAGCGGGACACTGATGCTAAGAAACCACAGTTCCCAGAGGAAATTCACGCAGACACAAGGAGAGCATAGAAACTCCCCCATAATGAGAACTCAAAAGCAAGATACTGTAAATAAATACAGTTTATAGTTTATTTAACTCACATTAAGATTGTGTTTTTCCCTTTAAGAAGAAATAAGTTTCCTGTAAACTTGTAAGATACTGAAGGTTCTCCACAATTCCTCCTTTTTAAAAGAAGACTCTTCTTTTGTTCATGAAAATATTAAAGCGGAAAATTAACACAGCTTAAATAACTTTTTCATAATATTCAAATTTTTTGATGTAACACAGAAAATTAATCAAGTCTCTCCTTTTATCTCCTTCCTCTCTGCTCTGATTTATATTTCCAGATCGAATCAATCATCTAATATTAGGACACCTACATGAGGCATCATCAAAAGCAGTCGCCCACTTTTTCTCCTTTTTAGCTCTTCAGATTAGGGTTGCAATGGTATGAGATTTTCACGCTATGATAACCATCTCAGAAAATATTGCAGTATCACGGTTATCACAGTATTTCACAAAAATTATGTTACCCTGACTCTTAAAGAGATAACAACAAAAGGTTTTTGTTTAACAAACTATTTATTTTAGCTGAAACATGGAACTATTTTTAATGGCAGGTATGTCTAAAATGTTTCCTTCAAAAATAAAAAATAATAAAATAAGGACCATCTTTTGCACTGTGTGTAAATATAAATAGTTTATAAACTTTTTCCTAAGAAGTGTATATATGTGTCTACATCTACATAACATAGTATTAAGATGCTAGAAGTGATACTTGTACTGTTTATGTAGATACACATGTCTTCAAGCACCATTTGTCTATGTTCAGAAAATAGGTGCACTGTCACTTTAAGAGCTAAGCAGCTCTGGTGCGGTGTAGACAGGTTTTAAGCAGTGACGGTGTGTGTTGCATATTATATTTGGAACAACATAACCACGGTTTAAAAGCTTTGAGTTTGTTTGTTTTCATTACGTGTATAGTCTGGAATAAATAAACGTTTGTTTTTGTTCATCCTTAGTGAACGGAGTTTTTCTCAGAATAACGCAGATACGAGTAAAGCTGCTTCAGTCACCAGAATCTTGTTCAGCTCATGCACCTCTTTTAGCCACGACTATACGTCCACAAACTTTGTAAATGAGATACAGATCCTCACGTCCATTTTGAAGGTATCCTTAGTAGTCCCACACCGCTGATTTGAGATATTTTTAGGGGGATGGAGGCTGGTTAAATCTGTTGCACTTTTCTCTGCTATTTTCGACGCTGTGTGCTTGAGCGTGGCGCCAGTGGTCGAGGCGGAGCGAAGCTGTGCATGGACGGATTAGATTCTCAGCAAGCTTGCCTTCTTCCTTTATTACCAGTAATAAGCAAACACATACAGTATGATAATAAACTAATAAGAAAATAATAAACCTTTGTATGATTCCGGAGATTTCCAACCTCTCGCAGTTGGTTCGTACCCAAACTGTTTCGTCCCTTAATTTATTTTATCTCGAAAAAGGTTTGGATTTTCCTAATTCTGAAACATCGTATTTGGGATATCAAAATCCGGAATTCCGGATATTTCCGGAATTTTATCACCCCTGATGGCTGTGTTAAATTTGAAAGTAGCAACAAAAACCTTGCATATTCAAAATAACTCAATTTGCTTGGAAATCCATGAACCTGCCAACTTTGCAGACAAGATTAAAGCAGGTAATTCCATATGATAATGGTTCTTATCATGCATGTATCACTCAATAAGCCCAGTTTCCACATGTGGGCTTATGAAAGTGTCCAGTCACCCAGAACACCAACCCCTATGCTTTACATCTACATATTCTGCACAGCAAGTCATTAATCTCCTCACACAAACATACATCAGCCCACTGATCCAGCCACCTGCTTAGTATTTGCGAGAGGCAGGAGACTGATATGAGAAACTGTTGAAATGGAGGAGGACAGATTGAGAGCCTCAGATGAACAGTGCCGCTGGAGTGACAGTGGCGTCTCTCCTCAGACAAGCAGCTGCTGCCTTGCCTCACCGGCTTGAGATGTCAAAGCCATTCTCGTGAAGAAGAAATCAAAGGGGGCACTGACAGAACACAAACGTTTTCCACGACTCACGCTAAAGGAGAAGGAAAAGAAGAAACTCCTCGAGCAGCTGCTGGATCATTTGGTTCTCTGGCTGTTCTTCTGAAGTGTGAGAACTCAATCGTGCCTCAGCATTTCACGCGACAAGTAATACTGTATACAGTATGGCAGACATCTTTAACAAGCCTGTTCTGGTGATGATAGAAGTAACACAACTGTGAGAAGACACTGGGATCTTATGTTCATCTACAGAGCATGTTATTGGTGTTGTTCAGTCTCACTAAGGTCCTGTACTGTATTATGCTTTTGCAACTGCTAGTGATTCTACTTCTGGGCCAGAAATGACTTAAATGTTTGAGCCTGAGCCCCCTGGTGTTACCCAGCTTGGGCATCTTCATACGAGCTTGCAAACCAGGTGCTGGTTGAACGTAGCCTGCAAGCTGTGAGACAACCATTGCTTGATTCCTACTTGGTACTAGTACAAAACGTGCAAGAGTCCTCATCATATCATCTTCTTAACCCATCCTATTAGAGATGGGAGAGTTAGTGAAGATCTGTAAATGTGCTAATGTGTTCATTTAATCCATAACGGCTTTAAAATTGACCAGATAGAATGTAAAAAATCTAACTTATCCCTATTTCCTAGAAGTG
>BRDA01041100.1:0-20442 GCA_036984385.1 Crenuchus spilurus
GCTCTGCTGTGGCACCGTGCTGGGTACAGATCTTGTACAGGTGGAAGTGAGGTCTTAATGATGCGCTCTGCTGTCTTCACCACTCTCTGGAGTGAATGTAAGCTTGTAGCACAATTATAGTATTTTTTTTTTTTTTTTTTTTACTGTAATAAACAAAAACTGGATGATATCTCCCTTGCAATACATCAAACAACACACAGTACCCTAAATTTCCAAATACGTGTTTCATATTTAAAATGTCATAAAAAGTACTGTGCTGGTACTATTTTACAAAAAATGTGTTTATATTATGAAATCTAACTATAAAAAGGTCTATAGTCTATTGTCCCCCAGTGAAGAATAACATGTGATGGCTATTGTGTCTAATAACAGAACTAGGATCAGTCTGTTCGTTATCTACAATTGAAATACTACTAGAATAGGAACAGCTTGTGATAACAATCCCAGCCTGAGGCATTTAGGTGCATATTACCTCTCTATTTTAATAAAGGAACACTTTACAAAGTTCAGCAGTGTGTTTACATGTGCTAGCTTACAGAAGATTAGCCCCACCCATTCATGCCATATTTATTTTATTTAATTTTATTTTATTTTTAGCTTAAATGCATTTCGAGTGCATAATACATATCAGCTGATCAGTGTATAGCATACGTCATTTACTGAGTCTCCTCCAAAGTTATCAATCACAACAAACATCATAGCATAAAAACAAAGTCACACTGAACATTACTGTCAACTTTTTTCAGAAGTGCTGGCTTGAATCTATACTAGTTCTTATGTTGATTGAAAAAAAAAAAACAATATAAAAGTAGCAAGGCAGTAGAAAAGGAATGTCACACTTGCTTTTTTGTTGTAAATATTTGAACATAGCTTGATTTTTCTCATCATATTTTAAACCTGTGTTAACATTTCAATGCTTAAAATGCTTCACTGAGCAATTTTGTATTTTATAGTGAAAAAGCTTCATTTTTCAAATTTAATTATATTCATGTATTTATTTATTTATTTATTATTATTATTATTATTATTATTATTATTATTATTATTATTATTATTATTATTATTTTGTCTAATATGTTGTCATATTGTCTAATAAGTATCACATCATATAGGTGATATTGTGCTATAAAAATAAAAAAATGTGCATGATAAACATGTTGAATATACTGTAGCACATTAGACCTGCTTTCAAGCCTCTGTAACTTGCATGTCTTTACCAGCAGAGTCTTAAAATGTAAAAGTTCTGGTTTTCATGCATTAAGCCAAGTAATAAACTATAAATGAGTTTCAATGGCGATTCCCCGTAGGCAGTGCAATTTGGCCCATGGATCTGCTAAATGAATAGCTGGAAAGCCTGGCTTCTAGTGCGATATGTTTCAAACCCTAAAAGGGTAATGCGTCTGAGTCATTCTCCATTCTGCTCTCGAACATGAAATTTAACTTTTTAGATTGTAGTCCCCAGATGGCTCATTTGGCTAAAGCACTGCTTCTGCTTCTGCAGTGAAGTGATGAGCCCTAATGCTGGTATCGAGGGATCCTTGAGAAAGCACTGGTGTAGCTGGGCATGAAAGATGGCACAGTTCTCCATTTGCACAGAGAAAATCAGGAAATTTGATGCATCTGCTTTGTGTGGCTAGGAAGCCTACATTCTCATCCATGCTTTCTGAGATGCTACACATTAGCTAATAGTTGCCATGTACTGAAGAGCATTGTATGCTTTGACCTTTTTATTTACTCTAACGACCATTAGCAGGAACATTTACCAAACATAATGCTAGCTGATTTGCCACATGAAGTCTACGTTGTCCTCAGAGATGCTACATACACCCAATGACCACTTTAAATGAAACCCCTCACTTATAGAGCCACACAGTGAACACAATATAAAGCTCCTCTCTCACATAGTTCCACCAATCTGGCTACTTTTTAAGAAACCAATCTATTGTAGCTCCACCCATTGTCCACATTATACAGTCATCTATTAGCCAAAAATATCCCTCTTTTTATCTCCTCCTATTGTTAACTTTGTTAGAAACCCCTCACTAATAACTCTACCCACTGTCCACTTTATCAGAAGCCAGTATCTTTTAGCTCTGCCCACTGTTAATTTGATCAGAAATCCTTCTTGTAGCTCCACCCACTGTTCACTTTATGAGAGACCTTTCTTGTAGCTCTACCCACTGTCCACTTTATCAGAAATCACTCTACTGTAGCTCTGGCCACTGTTCACTTTATCAGAAACCCCTCTCTTATAGCTCAACTTGAGTGATGTTGATTCCAAAAGTTCCAATGTGGCCTCAATGATGCTGCCTCTCCCCTCCATAATAATGACTCCCAGATGTCTTTAAGTGCTCCAGAATTCAAACCCAGCTATCTGTATACAGTTACATATGCAGATCCTCAGCAGACACAGTAAAGGAGTAGTGGCCAAGGCTATAATCAATAATCTATGGACTTTTTGCTTAATAAAGCATGAGTTCCTGCCTAAATCGGGACACACGAGTGGGCGCATTCCTTGCTGAATAAATGACTCCAGCAGTTTTTCTCTCTTTTTTTGTTGTTGGCAATCGAAAGAGACAGAGATGAGGGGGGCTAATTCCCATGAGGCTGAAATTCGTTTGGAATTCAGAACACTGGAGGAGCTCCTCTGTCATGAAATGTTTCAGTAAAAAGACCCTAAAATTACTGAGAGAAAGGAAGATTTGCTTTAAGTAGCGTGCTGTGATGATAGGATTAGAAAAATGAAAACTGTGATACGAGGAATTCAGAGAAGTCCATCTTTTTCAATTGTTTTCTATCTCTTGGTCATGCAAATGTTGATCTCCCTGTACCAGGGATGGACTGGCCAGCAGGACTGGGACAGTGTGGATCAGTGTGCGTCTGGGCTGCTGTGAAAGTGAGAAAAAGAGGAACAGTATTTCGCCCAGTACACGTGCCACATTGCCACTTGTGACGTAGTCTCATATAAAATGAACGAAGAGACACATTAGCTGTCCAGTGCAAGACCATCAGTCCAGTAATGCAAATGATCCTGCATGTAGCATGTATTCCTTTGTGTGTTGCTTATTCTAAAATGAAATGTGAGGGGACGTAGTGGAACATTACTTGCTGATGCATGTTTTATATCACTTTTCTAAATAAAATGCTTTCATGTTTAGGCAAGGCTTTACAAAAGTTACCCAAACCACCACCAATGTGTAGCTTCCACCTGGATGAAATGACAGCTGACAGTTCACTCCAGAACTCTAACCACACATTAGCAATTAGGCAGAGAGTTGAGGAGAGATTAAGTCAGACTAACAGTTCTTTTTTAGAGGTCATGACCAGGGATTTTTATTGACCTCTGTCACTGGCCTTGGGTCTTCTCAACTGGACTCCAATGCTCCTGCTATACAGCCTCGCTCTCACTCAGCCAATCAGAAACCCATTCACAGGTCATGCTATCTAGAGTACTGAACTGAAACACTTGACTTTCATTTACTGGGACTTATTTAAACTCTCAAACAACACAGGTCCAATGCGAAGTATTGCCAACTTTATGTTGCCTTACCAAGCATTGTCTGATATCTTGACCCATGTTTGTACATTTTTGCCTAACCCTTATACTCTGGTTTTTTATATTCCTTTGTTTTTTTTTTTGTTTTTTTTTCCTGCTTTGCTCTGTCCTGGTTTAACCTGCTTTCTCTGTATCACTTATGTATATGTTTATCACAACTCTACTAAAGTACTTTCTTTTAATCTGCATGTGTCTGCCTTTGAGTTCACACAGTATAGCAACCTCAGAGAATTGGGACCTCAGTTTAACATCACATCTGACAGATGGAGCTATTTATATATACACACTATCCCTGTCATTGATATATTGGGATCCACATAGAACACAGGAATAGTGGCTCCTTTTGTCCCCAACATCACCACTTCCAGCAGCAACAACAAGCTTATCTACAGAGATCTCCCTTCCAAGTGTTTTAACCAGACACAAACCTGCTTAGCTTCAGTGCATCTGCATGTTGTGTAGGGTGCTATGAGTTTGTAGCAGGCTTGTCTAGACACAAGTCCAAGACTACATTTTGTTTTCAGTCAATGACTCTCTTTGTATTGTAGCAAAGAACTGAAAAAACTTTTAAAGTATGTCCAAAAATCATTATATTTAGCTTTTTTCAGGTCACACCTTAAAGGTATAGGATGCGACTCTTGTTGTTTTATTCCTGTAATGTTGATCATTGATATCTCTTAATGGAGACTTAATATAGAATCTCTCACAATAACTTGGGAGAAATATCTGGCCCAGAAAATCAAAAAGTCTTTCACAGACAAAACTGAGAAAACTGTTAAACCTGGTTAAGTTCATATTCAGATTCTCGTCTTTAGTAAACAAATCTGAGTACAGTATGAGAATTGAGATCTGTACTAAAATTCAAGAGGAGGCACTTGAGATTTTCCCAAGAGAAGTATCTGAGCAACAGATCAGAGACTTACGTCTTGTTTTTGTCTCCATCTGATCTCAGGGTAGCCCATGAGACACTACTGAAATGTTAACATCTTTTTTTGTTTTTCTTTCTTCTGAGTTGGTAGACAATAAACATGCCTGTTCTGTGTGATGAAGAGAATTAGTTGTGAAGTATGTGTTGAGGTTTACCTCACACAGCTCTGAAACTGAGTGCTGCATTGTTATTTGCAGAACGCTGTCGTTTTCTTCCAGCCAAACAATCCTCCTGCTGCAATTAGCTAATTATGACACGATCACAGCAGGTGAACAACAACGGTTGTCAACGATGTAACGAGGGCAAAAAGCACACCTTCCGCTGGCGCGAGAATCTGTCGAGTCATCTTGGGTGGCTCCAAGCTTCACACAGCTGGGCCTTGTTCTTCTCCTGACCTTCATCCGGGGAGACAAGGAGGAGCCCGAGGCCTCGGAGCTGCTCATGACGGCCAGCACCACAGACTCTCCTGGTTTTGTACCTGCTCACCAAACCGTGAAATCGCTTTGCCACGTTTTTTTCCCTTCTCATTCTCTTCTGTATTTTTTTCCCATCCAATATTACTCTCACTCTCTCTTTCTCTTTCTCTATGTCGCTCTCTCACTTTGGTTTCTCAAATCCCCCATGCTGACACTTCAGAGCTAAAAAGGCCTGCTTATGTATGAAGCTTGTTTATATTCTCTCTCTTTTTATTCCTTTTCCAATCTCTCACTGGTCTCTTTTCTTTTTCTTTGCCTTTTTATCCCTCCAGCTGCTAGAAGATAGTAGAAACAAAGTTCTTTGCTGGTGGTGGTGGTGGAGGGAGGCTTGTGTTATTTTCAGCTGTGGTGCCATGGCTGGGCATAATGAGAATGAGGTGAGTTCTAGAGTGTAATTATTTTCATTTGGGTGTCGGTGAGGGGGCTGCAACACACAGACACACACACACAGACACACACACACACACACACACACACACACACACACACACACAACACCTTGTGACAGCTTCACCGGGTTCTCCACGTTATCTTCCAGCAGCTGCAGTAATGAGCAGAAAACTCTCATTATCTCCCAACTATAGTGAATTCCTTTCAAGAAAAAGGTCCCAAATAACTAAGCAAGTTAATAAATAAATAAATCTCTCATCTCAGGCCTGATAAATAACCAGACACACAAAAAACAGACACCTGGGCGAGGAAATGAGGAAGAGGAAGGCTTACTGCACACTGGAGCTAACCAAGCTAAACTAAAAAGTGATAGACAGTGAAGGGAGAGATGGACTATAAAGCTCCGCCCACAAAGAAACCTCACAGGTCTGCTATGCACCAAGACAGACCAATAAGGATGCTCCCTGACACTCTCACTAGCTCTGAAAAAAAGACGGGGGATGTCAGACACTTCAGACAACAGCAGGGATTTTGGATCCTCCGTATTTCTATCACTTAATGTCACTTATTCTAGATCAGAAGTTCAGTCAGATGTCTAAGATAACAAATGGAGTGACTTGCATAACAAGTTTGTGTTATTTTTCAAAGCTCACAGTAAGTCATACAGTGTCTTGAATCACTGGTCAGTGAGAAGGTTTGATGATGCAATTTGACAGAAAACTTTGGGCTATTTAGGTGGCTATTGGGTTCTAGTGTTTGTTAACAATGTTAGCCTCACAGCTCCCATTCTAGCTAAATTTGCATGTGTTTTGCATGTGTTTTTTGATTAGCTAAATGGTAAATTGTATGTTTATAATTTGTTATTAGTTGGGTAACTTCACATATCAAAACTTAAAGATTCTCATCTGAGGTCTGCTGAATGCAGTTTGTTGCTTTAGCAAAGACAATGTGTGGCATTCAGCATATGTAGGCCGTCAGTATCTTCTCACCCAGCAGCACTGTTTACCAACAAGGAGGTCACCTTTTGTCCTTTGACTCTTCTCTTGGGCACCTTCCTGTTTTTCTCTGCAAATGTCTGTTTGATGTTTCCGAGTGTGGATGTGGGTGGTCTGTGGATCGCCTGTGGTCATGTTTCATCATGCATATCTATGTGTGTTTGGTCATTATTTCATGAACCTTTCTTACAAAAGCACACAGTCAAGTTTCATTATCCTCACAGTCCAGTCACGGAGGCCGGTGACCCATGATCCCTTCTGATGTTGACAGTATTCCGAAGCTGTAGTTGCTGTTGTTGTTGTTGTGGTGGTGGTAAGGAATGACCTGGGGCAGTTGTTTGATGTATTACCCTCCATTTGAGATGAAAAACAAGTGTCCTGCACTTCCTCTCCACCATCTGGCTGTCGGGCCGCTTTCTCTCTGGTCAAAAGAGCCTCAGGAACCTCCATAATTAAAATGCCACTGAAGCAAACAGTTTGGTGCCCGAAGGTTGATGAAAAATTGATGGTCATGATGTTTGGGATTAAAGTGTCTTCTTTCCACTCTACTCTCTTTTTTTCTCTCCTGATCTTCACCTTTTTCAAAGTTTACGTTTGTCACACCTTACCAAACATCCTCAGGTAATGGTATCTCTTGTATTACAATCTTAGAAGAATTTCAAGGTAGTACTTTATTTTGATGGTTCTTTGTAGGTGTTCACCTTGTTAACTGACTGAATATTTCAGCAGTTTTTAAACTTAATCCAAATCCTTGTGTATGTCTTTCATATTGTCAGTTATCACAGGCGATTATTCAATTAAAGCCAATGAACAGTTGCTGAATTCTAAACAAATGTTTGAAATAATGCACATTCAAATGCAAATAATGCAAATTCAATAGTCCAACTGATGAATCAAAGAAAGTAATCTATTACCATGGACTCTTCTCTGTCCTAGCAACAAGGTGATCTAACAGTCTCCCACTGGCTGTCTTCAAATGCAGACTGAAGACCCATCTCTTTGTCAACACTTAAGCGAGCACTAGTGTAAACACTTATTGTAATGCATTGTTATGCTCTTATATTGTGTATAATTGTGTATCTTTCCTTCTTTATATGTATTAGTAATGGTTTAGTTCTAATAGTGTCTGAACTGAAGAGTAGTTTAGACTCTAACCTGTCTGTATTAGCTGAGATGATTCTCTTTATGGAAACAAAGTACATTTGTATGTCACTCTGGATAAGAGTATCTGCCAAATGATGTAAATGTAACTGTAAACTACCAATTACTATTATATAAATCAAATATTGTATTTGGGTAATTTTATGGAAAAGTATTAGTAATCATTACTTCAGTGTTACAGAGTTGTTGCAAAGCTGTGGCTAAAAGACCACAAACTTTAATACATTTGCAGTGCATTACTGTAAATCCCTCTAATACCTGATATGCATTATATTTGTCTGTGCTTATATATCCTAAACTGCATTTAGTACACAGTAAATCTGCCAGTGTTAAATCAACACTATTAGAGTTAAATTAACATTGAGATTATTACATTTTGACACCCTCAGAGTTAATTTAACTCTAATAGTGTTGATTAAACACTGGCAGATTTAATGTGTAGTCTGTGAGAACCAAATTAAGTTCTGTATGAAATCTGAAAGGGTTGAGTGAAGTTTTATGGAGTATTTTGACCAAAACATTTGAAGTATTTAGTTAAATATGATATCTAGTGTTTGTCAGCTACAGTTCTAAAAAAAGTAAACCAATGTCACAGCTGCTCAACTACATTTAAATTATGCTTTTTGCAAATATGATTATTGAGTGATCAATTCCATTTAATTCTCAGATTTTTCTATCACACTGAAAATGGTTTTTGCATTTTTAAAGTAACTAAATATGCTAATTAGTGTATAACTCTTTTTTTGATTAGTTTTGATTAATTAATAGATTAATTTTTCAATTTACCTCAGAAATAGCTGATTAGCTAAGACTTGTTTTGAGTTAAAATTGAGCTGCTTTAGTTCATAACTGGAGCTGTAAAATACTGGAGCTATTTAGTCACCTAAATAAAAAAGCAATTTCTGCTCAAATTACAACACAAAGCTTCTCTCAACCTGCTGAAACCTCCTTCAGGTCTTAATTAAGGTGACACAGATGTGTAGATGTGGTTTAGGACACTGAGATCAGGGAGCATTACTTGAATAGTCAACTACATCTGGGTTAAGTTGACAAATATGGAGACATGCATGCCAATTGTTAATCATAATAGACCTTCAATTAAAAAATGCAAATTGATATATTTTAATGTACAATCCAGATAAAAAAAAAACATAGCATTTCTTATTCTATTAATTTTATTTATTTAACTTTGCTTAATACTGGGGTAGGACATATTTCCCCAGCAGTCATTATTTCTTTCTTTCCAGCAGTTGGAATAGTACACTTTAGCAGTCTGTTTAATGAGGACCCAATGCTCATTCTACATGTGTCTATAAGTACTAGTATATTTATTTCCAAACTTACATCTTGAAAAACATTATATGGTACACTCATATACTTTAAAATATTACCATTCAAAGCTGGACCTAATAGCCCCCATATGACGGTTTCCAGTACCATTGTGGATCTACTATGCTAACTGTTGACAGCTGGTGGTGTAGGTTGAAGGCATATTTTAGTTCTTAAATTATTCCATATGTAGAAGAAAGTCTCAATAAACCATTATGGTTTTTATGAAGTGTTCATCCTTCTCTGTCATTCAGCTTGAGCTTGCAACCACTATAATTTCTCTTATTTCGTTTACCAATGCAATGTTCCCATTTGAAATAATTATATACTTTTTTTATGAGTAAAGTAACCTTAGTATGAGTCTTGACTGTTTGGTCTTTTTAATACTTTAAGGCTGCATATATATTCCAAAACTGTAAGGCATCTGTAATATTTACAGATTTACATACACAGTGGTTTCATCATCATCATGAAATGATGACACTTTTTTACACAATTTCCTCATTTCAGTATACCATAAAGTTTGGGATACTTAGCTTCACTGGTATTTATGATTACTCAGGTAAGTTTTATTGCTTCATTAGTGCTGACATGAGAGCACCTCTGAAGTCTGTATTTGCCATTGTACAACATGAGGACAAGAGCTGTGATAGTGAAAGTCAAAGAAGCTATTGTGAGCCTGAAAACAAGAATAAAACCATTAGAGGCATCAACTATGTGGAATATCATTAAGAAGAAAGAATACATTGGGGACTGGTAGGCTAAGCAAGACCTCCACTGCTGATGACAGTGGTAAAGAAAAAAAATCCTCAATTGTCTGTCCGACAGACCAGGTACAGCCTTCTGGAGGCTGGTGTGTATTTCATAGCGACTACTGAACATTTCATAGTATGCTGCACATGAGCCAAATCATACCATCTCATTTGTGAAACATGGTGGTGTGAGTATCATGGCATGGGCATATATGGCTGCCACAGGAACTAGCACACTTATTTTCATTGAGGATGTAATGTCTGAAGAAAGTAGCATAATGAATTCTGAAGTTTGTAGGAAAATGTTATCTGCTCAAGTTCAGGTAAACTCATCCTATTTAGATTGCAGTCCACCTACAGCAAGATGAAGATCTCAAATATACTGCTAAGGCAACACAGGTCTTTTACAGTGTAAAAAACAGAAGGTTCTTGAATGAAAAAGAGTTGAAGATGGCTGCATTAGAGGCTTTCATCTGAGAAGATACCCAGCACCTGGTGATGTCTATGAATTGTCAACTTCATACCATTGTTGCACGCAGTATATGTACAATAAGTACTAAATATGGCTGCTTTCATATACCTATCAGTGCTATGTTCCAAATATTATGGTGCCTGAGGACAAATTGTGTAATTGTAATTTCAACATAGTGAAACCCAAATGTGTTTAATTACCATTATTTTAAAGTTTGGAATGTGTACTTTAGTCATGTCTGTTTTTCTTTAAATGTTCCACTGAAGAGCAATGGACCATATCAAGTAAAAAGTCTCTTTGTCCAAAGCATTATATAGGATACTCTTTAATCCTCTGGAATCTGACACTCTGATGTAGTCTGATATGCCTTCACTTTATTTTACAAATTACACTCATTTAATTTTCCTAGACTGTTAAACTTGCTTTTGTTCAGCACAAACTCATCAACAACATTGTCAAAACAACAAGGTCATACATCAATATTTTGATTAAATCTGCTCTAAACGTAGACTTTCCAAAAACATATTTCCAGATAGGTGCTGATATATTTTGAAAAAAACACATTAAACATTCCTAGTCAAAACTTTTGAGCTCTGAATTGAATAGATAGAGGTCCTGGTTACATGGTGATCATTATAGTTTATAAACATTGTGTGTGGTTTTATTCCTAAAACAAACTGAATGTGAGGTGACACTGTTTTTTACTCATTTATGGGTCCTAGATTGAATATTTATGGAATAGGTGTGAGGTGAGGTGTGAGAAGTCTTTGTTCAGGTGAGCACTTAGGAGAACACTTTTGTTTTAGCAAATTCCTGGGCTGCAACTCCACCACTGGTATGTCCGGAATTACCATTTTGTCACCATATGAATGGACATTTGTGGGGGAAAATGTACTCTGACTCATCTCTGAGAAACGTATTAAGCTCCTTTCACAGGAATCTAAAAATATATTTCAATTCAAGCTAGGCTATATGTTTGAAAAATAGACATTTTAAGGTACCTGGGGTATGTTTTGTTTCTAGGATAAAATCAGATACATGCATGTTTATGCAGAATTTCGGTTTTATGTGGTGGAGGCGCCAACTCCAAAGGGTTAAGAATGTCAACTATTGAGGTACATTGTTTAGTTCCAGGAAGAAGTAATCACAATACTGATTTTTTTCCTGTTTCTGCACCTGTCTAGCACATGGATGGTGAAAAAATTACCTACTATATTTGTCTCAGAATAAACTTGGTGGAATGAAACATTGATGATTGCTTCACGGGTCGAGAGTTTATGCCAGTAGAACAGGCCAAGCTTGAAGCGTAGTCATGCTAATGTTAGTCGCTGATAAAGTAGAATGGACAACGACAGGTCATTTTCACAAGGGGCCCTCAAGCAAGTAGGGCAGCATGTTAAAAAACCCATTATGCTAATGCTAATTCAGCAGAGGAAAGCTAGCGGAGGCCAGTAGGCAGATTTTTAGCCTCCTCGCTGAAGAGCATATGAGAGCAGAAGTCAAGTGGGAAGCGTCTTCATTAGTTAGGCCCCCCCGCAGGAACTGAGAGGACTTCAGCACATGCCAAGAAAGATCAAACTTCTGAATGCTCTGTTATTCAGGGAGCTCTCCAGGCCGACTTGTTGTTGCATAATGCAACCTGGACAAGGAGTGATGAAATACTGAACACATACCTGCCAATAAAAGATGAAACACTTAATAGCTTGGCTTACCTTGGCTTACTCAAAGCCACATAGGACATGCCAAACTGTATTGCCAGAGTAGACAGGCTAGGAGAGCATTAGCGATTAACTGAGACATTTCATATGCGCCAATTATGGGTCATGTCACTAAAACTGCATGTACAAACATTTTAAACCATGTTAAGGTCTTCGTTAATCCATTTAAATCGTGTTTCTGGATTTAAATGCTGCTGAGAAAAGAAAAGAAAAAACATGCATATACTGGGCATTTACCACCTCTGCCAAGGTGCTATGATATTTGTCTTGTGTTAGCTTCTAAACAATAAAGGAGTGGTGTTGCTTAATTTAGCTGCAAGGCTAACATTGCTAATAAACAAAAGAACTCAGTAGTCACTTAAATAGCCCAGCCATTTATGTAATACTACAACACTAAAACCTCTCTCAAAATCATAATGTTCCATAGAATGTGGAATGTAAATATCAATGCTATGTTCCAAATATTATGGTGCCTGAGGAGAAGCATTTTAGCCTAGACTTCAGGCTAGACTAAATGGTATGATAACAAAAACAGGTTGGTCAATGGTAATGTAAGCATTCATTTTCGCAGGTACAATTACAACTGGTTTTGGGACATAAATGAAAAGAATATCACAATACAAGAAAATTATAGGATGTGTAACAAGATAATAGCCAAGATGTTCAGTTATATGAAATCTTGATGAGGTGGAGGAAAAATCACTGTGACACAAGATGGTGATTGTGGAAAATGGGCATTTTTATGAATTTATGTGTACAAAGAGACATAATCTAAAAATCACAAATTTGTCCCTTGTAAATTTGTTATTGACTGTTGTTGTATTAGCTACTTTATCACTGACATCAATTAAAAAAACATTTACTCTGGTTGCTATTCAGTGCTTCCAGAGACATCTATTTCAGCACACAGCTTCCAGCCAACCAGAAAAGAGTATTTCTCATCTCTTGAATGTAAGAGTCATTTTATCTAGTTTTTGATAAGGCACTATGCACAGGGAAACACACCAGCTGTCATATAACTGTATATACGTATACATACGATGACATTATTACCGTCATAATCAACCATATGCAACAGATGTAGCTAGACAAGAGTATGAAAAATGAAGAGTATTCATTCAGAGTATTGGCTACATTTGAACAAAATTATCCCCTTCTGTAAATGTATCTCTCTCTTTTATAGGCCCTCAGTGAGGAATACATGCAAGCAACAAAAAGTAGCTACTCAGGAACATGGTGTACCCTGCAATCTGCCTGAAATATTAATTATGGAGATTAATGGTTGGGACAGATTTATACTCTTAAGGATGCCACTGAGGGTAAAGAGCACATATACACCCTTTCAGATGTTAAAAGATGCTGCTCAATGATGGCGGCTCTAGGGTCACCCTTGGAGTAGACTGACATCTCATTGATTAGAATGCTTCAACTGGAACACAGAAAAACCTCCTGAGGATCCAGGTAAGCAAGTTTCATGCTCTTGTGGGCATGATGTTTCAGAAGTGAGATGGATATTCTGACCAGAGTATGTGTTATAAAAATTGGTCACATACCAGTATTTCCCCTGGACATTGGGCTTAAGTTATACCCATTATTACTTTAGGTCCTCTACTTGTCTGAGCAGGACACAAAAGCTGTTTAAACGGTCTGAAGTAATGTGTAAGCAACAAAAAGCAAACATGTACAGATGCCATATGAGTATCTTTATAGATACTTTTATAGTTATATTGCTTGTCAAAAGCTTTACAACAAAAAAGTAGGTAGGATACAACATAACCCATAAAAAGTAAGTAAGAAACTAATTTATTTGTTCAAATACTGCTGTTTAATATCTCAGACAATGGAGATGAGACAAAACCGAGACACGAGACTCTTCTGGATAGTCCTGCATGAGAAGTGGTGGAGTTCAAATTGAGATCTTTGGTACATACTGAGTCTTATTATCTCAGCACAATGTAAAACTTTTGTTAGGAGTACAACTCAAGAGGAGAAATTACAGAGGTCTTTTTTTCAGAGAAACATCTGAGCTGCAGATATGAGACTTAAGATATAGTCTCATTTGTGTTTCCAACAGATTTAATTATCTAAGAGAAACTAATTTGATGTTAAGGGGATCTTGTTTTTTGGATTTTTTCTTTCCTGTAAGTACTTAGTAAGATCAGAAACCTGGTTTCTTTGTTACTGGTTATCTATAGGTGGTCATATCTTACTCTCACCAAACCTGTGATATGTTCTCCACTAGATTATAATTATGTGATATTAATATTCTGTATTTGGAATAGATTCACTATGGAACTGAATAAAACTAATGTGCAATAAAGGCAGATTAATCAGGGACTGTGCAGTTATCTGACTTGACAGAAATTGAATAAGGCCTATTTGAAATGGGCTTCCTCTTATTGAAATAGTACAGCTGGTTCCTCTGCAATGGTGCTATTTGTCCATATGATGTGCTCTGTAAAATTATAGTAATATTCTCTATTGCTTTTTAGCAGCTGAGATGTAAATGAGGCTACAAACCACAAGCTGGGAGTTAAAAGGTTGCAAGTGTACATTCAATACATTTCCTCATCAAGCCTGTCCAATTAGAAGTCCAATAGAATGTGGTAAACTAGCAAAAATGTCATTTGGGACCCTGCCGCACTCCTGGCAATGCCCCCCTGCGTCATCTGTCTCTGACAGAGAAGATGATCTTATCCAGAGCGACGTACAACAGTGCTTTGTTTCCATTAAGAGAATCATCTCAACTAGTACAAACAGACTACAGACCAAAACTACTCTTCAGTTCAGACATTGTTAGAACAAAAGCATTACTAATATCTAGAAAGATACACAATTATACACAAAATGTTCTGTGTGACGTGCTTTTGTTTACATAAGTGTATTGTCTTCATGTTCCCGCCCTTGTCTTGTCGTCAGGCCTTTGTTATAGTCAGCACATGTCTTGTCTTAGCTCACAGTCCTGTTTCTACTTTCCATGTGATTACATTTCCTTAAAAAATGCCCTTCCCAGTGTTTCAGTCACTGTCTGTCATTCAATGTTGCCACACCCACAACGTTTATGTTTTGTGTTTTGGTTCTGTAATAAAGTCACATTTTTGGAATCCCACTGCAATCCACCTCCTCCTGCTCAACAGCTTCAAGCTGTGTGTGAAGCAGTTTTGATATACTGTAATTTAAAATCCTGTGTTAATGCTTTATGTAAAGAACAGACCAATGCATTCAAGTTATCCTTTTTTCCTTTTTATTTTCAAAGCACTGGTACCTGTGTACCTCTCAAAAACTCTTAAACTTAGGTAATTATCATTAATCCATACTGATCTTCAGGAACTTACTGCACAACACTCATAATGAGGAGATATTCTGTGGAGACAGCACCACAGTGGTTTCTCTCCCTTCAGTCTACCAAATTTAGGAGAAAAGCCCATTTTCCCAGGAGCTGAACTCTTCCACGAGTTCCCCGCGCTGTGGTAGACCCATCTGTCTCCACCACTGAGCCAAGCTTACAACTGATAGCCTCAAATCTCACACAGACATTCAGGAGATGAGAGAGCCAGGACCACCTGCACATCCCCCAAAAATCCTACACCAATTTCGCATTTTATAGAACAAATGTTTAGGGACAGCTTTTCAAGGTATTTATAAAATATTAGCATCTTTCATCTTTTCACAATTTGGGAATAACTGCCAGAAAGCTGTTAAGACATGTTTTATTGGAAAATTTGATAGACCCACCCTGCTGTTTGTTTTAATCAATGTTAGGTTTATGTGTGTGTGTTAATGGATGGACCGTGTCATCTAATAAAATGACAAAATAGCTACCAGTTTGCTACTACCACATAGTGACTATCAAATCTAAATCCTAACTACCATATGCTAACTAGCGCCAAATTGTAACTTTAACTACAAGTCATCACTTTTAGTTGTTGACATTATCCAAGCTACCTCCAAATCATAACTACCAGCTGTTTCCTACCTCCATATCATAACCACAAGTTGTTTGTTACTTCCAAACCATAACTGCCAGCTGTTTCCTACCTCCATATCATAACTACAAGTTGTTTGTTACTTCCAAACCATAACTGCCAGCTGTTTCCTACCTCCATATCATAACTACAAGTTGTTCATTACCTCCATATCATAACTACCAGCTGTTTCCTACCTCCATATCATAACTGCCAGCTGTTTCCTACCTCCATATCATAACTACAAGTTGTTCATTACCTCCATATCATAACTACCAGCTGTTTCCTACCTCCATATCATAACTGCCAGCTGTTTCCTACCTCCATATCATAACTACAAGTTGTTCATTACCTCCATATCATAACTACCAGCTGTTTCCTACCTCCATATCATAACTACCAGCTGTTTCCTACCTCCATATCATAACTACAAGTTGTTTGCTACCTATAAATCATAACTACCAGTTATTTGTTGCCTCCAAATCATAACTATTCCTTGTCTACTATATTCACATCATAACTACCAGTTGTTCACTACCTCCAAGTTATAACTACCAGCTGTTTGCTACCTACAAATCATAACTACAAGTTGTTTTCTACACCAAACATGACTTTTCTGATCAACCACATTTGGGATGAAGGAAGAAAATTGTTTAAATTTGATTTGTGAACCATCACTCTAAGAAGAGGTATTTAAAAATAGATGATACTTTCTACTGTCCACAGCAGTCACAGCTTTCTGTCACTTTTACTGTCACCCAAAGCCATTTTCCACTGTTCACAAATTCTTGTAATCTAACAACAGTTCAAAACAAACCATCCAATTAAAAATGCCATGGTCTGATTTTGTCGTATTGTGTTGAATATATTTTTGTTCTCTAGTCTAGCACACTCCAAAATAATGTGGAATGACAGATGATGAATAAAATTGAGTCATATTTTACTTTTAAATATAGTGGAGTCTTCAACATATCTTAGTGTGCTTAAAGTGAATTTAGCTACATTAAAGTGGTTTCAATTCACTATTTAAAAGGTAAAATAATCTGGACGCTTTTGGTATCTAACAGAGTGTTTAAAAGTGCATACATTTTGAAGTAATCTTCAGAAGTACATACATGTTAAGTGCATGCAGGAGTAGTAATCATAGTAATCATTGAAATGGAAGCTTTAGTGAAAGTTCTTAAAGACTTAATGCTTCAGCACTCATTCATTTTCTACCTCAGCCAATAACACGTCACTCATTCATGTTGCTCTGCTCTCATCCTATCTGGCATCAAATCATGAGATGTGAGATTACTGAGGTCTTTTTTAGGAGAAACATCTGAATAACATCTGAGATTCAAGCTAAAGTCTGCATTAAGTTTCAGTCTGATCTCATTATTATCTAGGAGAAACTATTGAGATGTTATGGAGATGACTTTAGATTTTTGTCATTCTTGCCTTGACAGAACCTGCCAGCTCTATACCACTCAATGCAGAATGACAGAGAGACCTATAGGAGGGATATTGGAGGGATCTGTACATTCTGAAATCTTTCCTCAACTCTGTGTTTGTAGGGCTGCTGTTCTGATCTGCACACAGAAGAAGAGCTCAGCAGTGAACTAACTAAATATGAGCCTGTTAATGATTCAGGCAGATTCAGGCAAACAGTTGAAGTGTTGACCCAGAATAATGACTCTGTCTGCCTGTCTGTCTTTGATAAATATCAGACATCATTCCCAGGCAATCATCAAGGAAAGAATGCTTACATGCTCATGAAAATATGCTGCTCTGTAGACTGATTCTCTGGAAATTATCTTACCCTGGTTTGTATTTGAAGGCCAAATTCACAAATGTATTATGCATTGAGTATTTGATCAGAAAGATTTGGTCTAAAATGTATATTATTTTAATTGCAAGTTACAGCTTTCTCAGTTGTTATGAATCATTTACAGCCAGGGGTGTAGCACAAATTCTGAGCCCTATACACAAGCAGTACCCACCCCCATTATTAAATATTATTTCCTTTAAAATTTAAAGGAAAATAAAAATCCAGACTAAATTACATTTTTAAAATCCAAACTATTGATCAACACTTGATTTTCCATCAAGCAATCAATATTATGGTCATTTCTAAATTCTCAATTGTAATAAGATGCTGAACTTACAACTGGTAACGTTTTACTATAACACATCTACATACAGATATCTTATTTATAGACCATCTTATCCTGGTTTCTTTTTAAACCCATAAATGGTTTGGTAATGCACTGCATTCTGCGGTAACTGATCCAAGTGCTTGAATTTGTACCAAGCTTCACTTAATATGTGACGAAAGCTTGCTTTATGTGCTTAGATCCAGTGTGCATATACTGAACATCAACTGTGAAAGCACTGATGTGACTCTAAAGCAAATGTGAAACATTATAATCTAAGCTGAGGCGCTTCCATTTCCAACTGCTCGTAAACATTTATTATCTTGCATTTTGGCAGGCGAGCCTATGTTGTTTTTGCTCTTCTTCTTTAAAGAAATGATCTATTTCTGTCAGTCTTCTCCTTGCCTGAGGGGCCCTGCAGGGCTGAGGTAAGATGTCCCGATTTTTCGCGTTTGATTATCTGTTCACACCGCTTTCATGCTTTGACAGCTCCCTGCCGCTCTCCGATCAACCTGGTGGGAGCCGTTGTTTCAATTGTTCATCCACGTTGGCAGGTGTGCTCTTTCGTCCCTCTAATTGACCCTTGGGGGAGCAAAGGTGGCATTGTGTCCAAAGTGGTTACTATTCTCCTGGGCCATAGTGGGAGGTCAGTGGCTTGTTTGAAACGATAGATAGCTGTTTGAGCACTTCACAGAATATTGGTCCAACTACTGAAAGTTGTAACCCTTGCAAATTGTACTCTGCTCTGGTTAAGCAAAGGATGTATGTGTCAACCGTAATAGCTAGATCTCATGTAATTATGTTCTCTATTTCCATTAAATAGTTTTTCTTTAACTCTTTTTTACACTGTATTCCTGGTGTGTTGTATGTTATTGTGTTTTTATGGTACAATGTATAGTCCTTCTGACATTCCCTATCTTCATCAAATATTGACAAAGCGTCATCTGTAAATGGACAAACATGATTCATGTTCCTCTAATAGTCCTGACAGTCTGACAGCAGGTGTTCTGTGTAAGCCAGCCTTAGACTGACAGAAGAGAGAAATGATTTAGATGGGATAGATGGATTAAAAACAACAGGAAGAACAAAGCATGTGTTCACTTAAAAAATAACTACATACATAAATACTGTACATACGTACAGAGCTACATACATACATACACACAGAACTACATGTATACATACAAAATACCTACATATATACTGTACCTACATAATACATACATACGTACGTATCTACATACATACCTACATACATAGAGCACTACATACATATATAAATGCCTACATACATACATACATACATACATATTTGTATACAAACATTTTTTTGTAAAAAAAACAACTAATATGTATATACATACATACATACCTGCATAGGTACATACATACCTAAATACATACATACGTATATACCTACATGCATACATACATACATACCTACACACATACACATACCTATATACAGTACATATACAGTATGCATACGTACATACCTGTATACATACCTACATACATAGATACATACGTACAAACATAAATACACAAACTACATAAAGTACATATATAAAATAAACAAGTGCAGAATATGAGGGCTTCTTAAAGAAATACAAAACATTGCTGTGAGAGCCAGAATTCTTGCTGGTTGGTATGTCATCAAATACTCATTTCATGCAAATTAATTATTTAAAAATCATACCATGTGATTTTCTGGATTTTGTTTAGATTCTGTCTCTCACAGTTGAAGTCTACATACGATAAAAATTACAGACCTCTCAATTCTTTGTAGGGAAAACTTACAAAATCGCCAGTGAATCCAATGCTTATTTTCCTCAAGGTACATATGTAGCTACATACCTACAAACATATACACATACATGACTACATACATACATTGGGAAAATTAAGGGTGATAAAAACCTTTTTTAATTAATTTTTAATCTAATTATTAAAACTATCACATGGACATAAACACATTATTATGTAAAATAAACAATATATACATATACATATACATATAATGTCCCATTTGACTTTATGTCCCAGTCACCCTTAATTCACTCTACATATATACCTATATACACACACATACATACAAACATACATACAGTACATATACAAATTAGAATGCCATGACAAAATTCTTTTAATATCATTCACATAATTTTATTAAAAAAGGTAAACTGTCAAATGTTATTTTCATGTCTTGCTGACATTTCAAGCCTTTTTTTGTTTTACTGTTGATCAGTATGATTTATAAGCTCATGAGAAATCCAGACTCCCATTTACAGTTTGAGTAAACTACTATTCAAACAGTATCAACATTAAAAGGTATGAAATATGTCACATATCTGTAATGATTATACCATTTTTGACAGCTTACCTTTTTGAATTAACTTATGAACAGAAATGTTCTAATCTAATTTTTGGAGCTATACTAGTACACACATACTTATATTCATAAATACATACAGTACCTATAAACCTACACACATACATATGTGCTGTACACATAGTATACATAGTTATTTATGTTTATTAGGAATAACCTGACAATGCATATCG